>VZRH01005110.1:2449538-2559676 GCA_013397555.1 Urocynchramus pylzowi
CCCCTTCAGATACTGGAAGGTGCTACGAGGTCTCCAAGCAACCTTCTCTTCTCCAGGCTGAACAGCCCCAATTTTCTCAGCCTGTCTGCATAGGAAAGGTGATGACAGCCCCCTAACAAGGGGTTAATAAACTCAATGGTCCTCCTCTGGACATGATCTATAAGGTTCAAACCTTTCTTGTGTTGAGGACTCCAGAGCTCAATATAGTACTCAAGGCAGGGTCTCACCAGAGGGAGAAATAGAGGGAGAAATAGTAATAGAGGGAGAAAAATCACCTGCCTTGACCTGCTGGCCATGTTCCTTTAGATGCAGCTCAGGATATGGTTGTCCTTCTGTGCTGTGAGTGCAGGCTGCCAGCTCATGTTGAGTTTTTTTGCCAACAAATTATACTCATATAGAAACACATGCAGCTGTATTGGGTTTTTGTGGAAAGGTTTTGGTAGCAAGGGTGGCTCGAGGGGTGGTTTCTATGAAAAGCTGCCACAAGCTTCCCCCATGTCTGCCAGAGCCAATGCCAGCCAGCTCCTAGATGGACCTGTTGCCAGCCAAGGCTGAGCTCATCAGTGATGGCAGTAGTGCCTCTCAGGTAATGTATTTAAGAATGGGGGGGAGGAGCTGCTGTGCAAAATCAGTCTTGAGGCAGGACTGAGAATATGTGAGAGAAGCAGATCTGCAAAGCTCCAAGTCAGTGAAGAAGGAGAGGAGGTGCTCCAGGTGCTGGAGCAGAGATTCCCCTGCAGCTAGTGGTGCAAAGCATGGTGAGGGGTCTGTGCCCTTGCACCATGGAGGTCCATGGTGCAGAGAGATCCACCTGCAGCTCATGCAGGTCCCCATGGCAGGGCAGGTGGATGTGCTTGAAGGAGGTTGTGACCCTGAGGAGGACCCATGCTAGAGGAGGCTCCTGGCAGGATCTGTGCACCTGTGGAGTGAGGAACCTGTGCTGTAGCAGGTTCCTGGGGAGGAACTCATGTGAAACCCGTGCTGGGACAGTCTGTTCCTGATGGATTGCACCCCATGGAAGGGACTGACACTGCAGCAGTTCCTGAAGAACTTTAGTCCACATGAAAGACCATGGAGAGGTTTGTGGAGGATTGTCTCCTGTGGGAAGTACTGTGGGCTGGGTCAGGTGCAGAGTGAGAAGAAAAGAGAAGAAAACAGCCTGTGACTGACCAAAGCCTCATTCCCCATCCTCCTGTGCTGCTGCAGGAAGCATGTAGAGAAATCATGAGTGAAGCCAAGCTCTGGAAAATGGAGAGGGTTCAATTGATTCAATTAAATTACCTAAGTTGAGTCTGTTTTGACCCATGACAGTACTTGGTGACTGATTTCTCCCTGTTCTTGTCTCTAAGATAAGAGTCTAGTCTTTGGTCATATTTTCTCTCCTCTGTCCAGCAGAGGAGGGGAGTAATGAAGAAGCTTTGGTGGGCACCTGGAGTCCAGCCAGGGTCAGCTTACCCCAAGAACCACATACTGGAACATACAGAAAAGCAGTAACATCTAAGTGGACTTTAAAATACTTGCAGATTACTGGTGGCTTGGTTGAAGTTCATCTGGTCCATACAGTGTTGGTTTCCTCTTTCTGAAAGCTCAAGCCTCAAAAGGCAGCAGCTCTACGTCATACCACAGTGTATATATCAGGATGTACCTATGAAGGATGGTGAGCCCAGGAGCTTGAAAACATGGTCAGATCCCCATTTTTGGACATAGAATCACAGAGTCATAGAATGGCTCAGGTTGGAAGGGACTTTAAAGGTCCTCTAGTTTTCCAACCTCCCTACCAGACAGTTACAATGCTGTCCAAAGACCCAGTACTGGTCTGCTAGCCATGCCTTGCCATGCCTGGGATTGCTCCTTCCACAGGTATTGTTTTAATTAATAAAAGTTATTCACCAAGGTTAAATCCTCATGGTATAGGCCTGGTTGGTTAGTCAACTTTATTTCTAGTTCTGTTCATTCATTTGAGAAATCTTCAGCTCAGATCAAATTTATATCATCTTTGAATCACCATTTTGTCTGATACACACAAGGCAGCTTATTTTACAAACTGCATCATTTTGAGATTGTGGTGCACTTAGATAATTCTAAAAACTTGTAGAAGTTGTAGAAAAGAAAGTCAGTCCAGAGATAGCTTGGAAAAATAAAAGGAGAATTTCAGTAACACAATGAATATTTTTTCATTTATGGAAATTTTCGATGCAGTATCTTCATATTCAAATGTCTCACATGAGGGACATAATTCTCTGCTTTCCCCTCAACACATCACTAATGTGTCACTTTATGGATTTCCCCATTCTTTTCCTAATTACTTGGCATTTATCTCATACTTTCTTCCTTATGGGAGTGTCTGTTGTCATCTGCTCTGTCTTTTCATCTAAAAAAATCCTGTTCATTCAGTTTCTCTTTTCTCATGCAATGAAACATGTTACTCTTCTGCCTCTAAACACTGCACTTGCTTGTTTGCTCATTTGTATGAACATACTTAAAAATGTCTGAGGATAAAGAATCATATTCTATCTCTATTTCAGGGAATTGATAACTCTTTCAAACTGTAAGCTGAATGATTCTGCAACGTATCTGATTTTCACCACCTTTTTACTTTTAAAAACATCCTTATTTTTAATATTACATTTTTTAGTTTTACATTTTTACCATTTCTTTCCCTTTTAGAATCAAATCAGAAATAGGGAAATGTGAGCCATTTATGCACATGGCAAGCTTTTAAAATCTTTGAACTTTTTCTTGAGTGAAATTGCCCAATGTTTCGTTGTGTCCTGGGCAGTCAAATCAAGTTATCTGGCTAAACTCTCAAAATCTGAAACAAAGAAAGGTACCAACACTGTCTTAAAGTGTGTGTTGAAGAATGGGTCCTCAGCTGGTTTGGAGGTATTAAAAAAGAGAACTATGTTCTAAGGACAGTCATAGTTTTAAACTAATGTCCAGCAGGACTGTCAAAAGGTAATGGAGACAAAGAACAGGAATGAACACAACACCCCCTTACCTTTCACTGTCCAAAGTTTCTTCTAGTTTGGATCCCTTGCAGCCAATTCCTAGCTCAGCCTGTGGAGCCAGCTCTGAATTTGGGCCTGACCTCAACTGGAATGGCTGCTGAGCAGACACCACCTCTCCAAACCCTGATGTTTGTGCTCCTGCTCTCACTTCAAATCGGCTTCTGGACAGCATAGGGGCTGTACTGTGCTGCCTTCAGCAGTGGATTCTACAAAGAGCTCAGCCTTTGGAGGTGATGACAGTCACTGACTTGGAAATAAGCTGGGAAGTTTGTCAGGGATGGAAGGGTGTCAGCTGTTAGTGTGGATTTTCAGGTGTGCTGAAGCCATAGTAATGACAATGTTCTATGGGTGTTTAGAACTCAAGATAAGGCCTTGAAATTAAAGCAAAATCAACTGTCTCGTACATGTGTCAAGGGGAGCTAAACATCCAACAAGATACAGGCACAAAATAAGCTTTAAATAATGCAAAAGCCACTAGAATTCAGAGTTGGTGGAGTGAAATGGAAGAAAAGGTGTTAAATCTTGTTTTGGTACCTTTATTCCCAGTTTGTCTACTGCTAAACTTTAACCAGTGAGATGACTTTCTCAGAGCCCTTTGTACATTGTAATAAACTGTTTCTGCCTTTATCTGACTGCTGGAGCTCAGATAGGAAAGAGACTGCCCAATAAATGCATTCAACTTTGAATGTGCTGTCAACCTTCACTCCATTTTGCAGATAAATATTATGATTTTTTTTTTGTTTGTTTCACTATAGCTATTGCATGTGGGATCAACCAGGTTTTCTATTTTCCCCATAAATCACTCTAGGACTATTGGATTGTTTTGCTTTCCTATTAGAAACAGACATAATGTCTGTCTTTGTGTTACTATTTTGGTATATTAATTTTTTTTATATCTGTAAATGTACCACCCATCTAACCCAATTACCTTTTAATTCAGGAAATTCTACTGCAGCTTAAAAAGAGAAAAATTATCCTCACACAATCAGAAAAGCATGCCTTTTTATTAAAAGAAAACAAACAGCAGGCCTATATCAAATGTAATCAGCTATACTACTAAAAATCAAAATAACTACTTTGGAATTTTAAAGGAGCTTATACTTCTGCATAAAAATGATTTAAAGTAATTTTAATAAAAATTTTTCCAGTATGGGTAGGTATAACTCTGCTTGTCAGCACATCTGTATTTTTCTTTCATCTAATAAACTAGCTAGGACAGTGCAGCAAAGGAACATTATAATATTAACAATGTTGCTGGAAAGCTCTGTGCTTTAGAATGAATTAACTTTCACTGCACTGCAGAACATACAAAGTGAAATTGGCTCAGCTCAGAATAGCAAGTTTAACCCCTTAGCAGCTGCTGAGCTCTACTTATGTCTCAATGGTGGTTTTTGAGCAGCCTTGGAATTAGAATCATGGAGGTAGCTGACATATTCGGCAAATTCGGAAAAAAAAACCTGCTTAGGAAAAATCTGAGAAAACGTTTTTATTTTATTCAACTAAACAAAACAAAACAAAAAAGTTGCAACTCTTCTTGCCAGGAAATTTGCCATGAGGCAGTACTCAGGTTTCAGAAATACCAGGGAGTTAATGTCGTGGGAGTAGAACTGAAATATGTGTCTTGTTATCCGAATATTCATTCACAATGCCAGAATGAATAATCCTTTTCTGTGGTTGCACCCAGGCTTTGATTTCCCTCCTCTTAAAAATTTACTAGCTAAATAGCTGAAGAATGATTAAGTGAAAATCTGAGATCTCATCAGCCCTGTGTCCCTTCTGCACTGATCTATACAGGAAAGTTTATTGGAAAGATTTCACTATCCCACTGACTCAATTTTTTTTCAGGGTGAGAATTCTGTACAGGGCAGCTGCTTTTAGGATATGTCCAGGAAGACATAGACATGGACCACTTCGTGTCTTTTACATAGGTCGTAAACCAGATAATAATCTTTCATTACCACCATATCAGACTCTAGTCAGTTTACAGATCTAAAAGGAAAACATTCTGCATGCCAGTTTTCAATGAATCAAATAAAATTTATTGGTAATATAATTTTTCTGCCTGTATTATGGTAGGAATTTTCTGTGAGTATGGGGGGCTGGGTAGGCTGAGGGATTGTCTTTTTACATTATAACAATTTTTTTGCATTTCCTAGTCAAAAATGTCTCTTCTCCAGGCTGAGATATATCAAGTGAATTATTTTTTCCTCTTCTTGCTTTACACTAATAATTTTCTCCACTTTTAAACAATTCCTATTAATTTTAAATGCCATGGGAAAACTGGAGAGGGTGATACACTTAGTACTGTTGAGTTGTTGTTCCTCTTTAAGGTATGCTATGCTGTGTTCTTGTCTTTTTTAAATCTGTGGCTTTTGTGTTTTCAAATACAGCAGAGTAAATATATTCTAATGTGATGCTTTTACTTGGTCTATTCACTCAAAAAAGTTAAAGAATCCAGTTGTAAATTTGAGCAGGAAAAGTAGAAACTCTCATGGTAAAGTGAGTTGCAAAGAAACTCTAGTGTATTAAGTACCGAGGAGTGAAAAGAGAAAAGTCAGGTTCAATCTTAATCCTTTTCTCTTAAAACTTCCAGCTGGATATTTCCTACTGTATTTCTCTTTAGCCAGCTCACAGCCTTACTATACTTACAAAAATTCAAACTTCTAATGCTCCATTGATTTTACATCTCCACATTTTCTCACACATCCAGTGAAAACAATCTCTCTGCTCTGATTTCCTACCAAGGGCCCAATTAAGGGACCACTAACTCTGCTATGCCTCTCAAAAAATCTCTCTATCCCTCTCTGCTGACAATTTCTATCTCATCTTTTCATGCTAAACACATACTTTCTTGAAATAATTCCTTGGATAACTTGACTAATTTGATTACTAGTTTTTAGACCTAGTCTCCATTACTTGCATAGATCTAATTGCAACTCTATTATATTCCTTGTCATATACTAATGGCACACTGCAAAACTAGGAAAGCTGTTTGCTGGATCTGCTCCACTTCCTGGTGGAAATGTTCTGCTTTTAACAGCTTGAGAAGTGTCTGTGCTATACATGTACAAGTATATGTGCATGTACATATACACACATACACATGCAAGCTACAGAATATATCAGTGCCTAATATACAAAAATAGAAGTAAGAATTATTTAATATTTCTAGATTACATATCTCCCCCAGAAATCTCACTGGGTCCATAACAATGTGTTCTGCTCAATTTCATTTAGAAAATATATATAATTGTTTCCTTCCTCATGCTTTTTTATTCTCTTCTCTACTCACTTCATTTGCTTTTCCTGTCTTTTTTCATGTCATGTGAAAGAAATGGATTTTCTCTGAAAGTAGTACAAATTCTCCTTTATGCCTATATCAATGTGCCCTCAAGAAAAGTTCCTTACTTATTTCAGTCATGTAAAACCAAACATTGGAAATTTATTCTACATTTAGAGTGTGTTAAAGGCTGTAGATGTCTTCCCAGAAGAGTTTAAGCACATGTGAACTTCTGAAGAAAATACAGAGAAGTTGTATTTTCTCAGGAAAATGCTGAGATGAAAGAATGATCTCTCTTCATAGCTTCTGGAATGGTCTTAAATAGAACAGTTGTTAATGTCATAACTGAAAACTGATGTAAGAATTATATCAACATTGTATCTTTATTGCAGCATGCCACAGAGAGACACTAATATAGTCAAATTTTAAAAGAGTTGTTGAAAATACTTTGAGTGTACTCTCTCCAGTAACTATCTGTTATCACTATGGTTGCAACAACAAATATTCGTGATTGGAATGAACCTCATAAGAATAAAAGAATTAAGAGGAATAAAAAAGCTTACTGCATGCATTAGGATAGGACTTGAACAATTTGAGGAATGATGAAGCAGATGGGGCGAGCTGTGATCTTCCTGAGGCTCTGTGATCCGGGTCCTGATTGTGTGAGGCTAGATTCCTAGTCTGCTTTTTATGCTTCAGCAGTACATTTTGGAAGTTTAACTTTGGTTTTGAGGCATAAGCTCTGTAACTCAGAATTCAGCACATTATTAATTTTTTGTTAATGGCCTTGGAGTCCATGTTGTCCTCTGGCCATGCACAAATAGCATGTTTATACACAACAGTATGATGGTTAATAATAATTGGTTGGTTTTGGTTTGTTTTGGTTTGTTTTGGGTTTTTTTATCTCAAAAACAATTTCGTAGTATTTGCTTATTTGTTTTTCTTCTGAAAATCTCATTACCTTACAGTGTAAAACTGTGATATCAGAAAAGAAAGCCTGCAAATTTTTGGTTTTAATAATGAATGAATTAATAAAGTGATTCTAGATTTTTGTCACTTTCTGGTATCTCTGGTATCAAATTTTCTTCTCATCCCATTTTCTTATCTCATGCCCTGTTTTGCAGCTTAACCCTATTTAACTTTGCTCCTAGGAAACTCCAAGGTGCCAGTGAACAACAGACTTGAGTCAGTCATAGAGTCAGTATTGCATTTGACAAACATTGCAAGAGCTGCTCTAAACACAACGAACCCTCAAAGAATAACCCTCAACAATGAAGACTCAATTAATTCAGCAGAATGTAGTCAATTGGATGTCAGACGACATGATTATCTTATTTTTTACCAGATACCTGTCAGTAACATCTACCTCTGATCCTCAGTGACTTTCTATGTTCTGTCTCAAAAAGGTTTCTTATGCTGATGTCCTAATGGATCTTATGCTTTTTGGTGTTTACACATTGTGATAATCAGTCACTAGAATTTATGTGTCTTCAAGACACAAAAATCGATTGTTGTTCCTTTTTTTTAAGACTGACTTTTCAGTGGAGTAGAAGATATTTCCCATGTGGATATAGAAAAATACAAATAGAACTGAATCTTTCTTAATTCTGGTTGATTTATTTCAGCCTCAGACAAAAAGCTATTGGGAAATTCATGTGGGTTAAGATGGACTTTTATACTGTAGTTCCTGTGTACATTATAGATTTCATATTCTTATCTTCTTTGGCGTAATTCATGTCTGGTCAGGGTAAACCTTGTCAGACAACTATTTTTCTTAGTGCTCAGATAGGCTCTGCAGACCATGCTATTTCCTAACAGTGACTAACAATTGTATAATATGCACAGATGATTCTTATGTACTGCAACTGAATTTAAATATCCCTATTTTTTCAACTCTTGACACTGCCCACTTTAGTTTTGCTTTATTTTTTTTTGTTTTTTTTTCCCACCATCTATTAAAAAAATCATTTTAACTTATTTAATGTTTCTTAATTTTGAATTCCTCAAAAATAACAGTCAAAATACAAAAACAAATACAAACGGAATTTATATCTGAACAAAATATGTCATTTGAGAGAAAAGATATGGAAATTGATAGTGCATCCTGGAGCTCATCTAAATCCAGAATAAAAGTTTCTAAAAATATCTGTATAGTAATGTTCATTTGGCTGTATGACTTCTTTCTTTTCTTCAGTGTAAGATTCAGGGAGGAGAAAGACTGGGAAAAAATGCCAAAGGGATGTGACCACTTGAAGAGCAGTAAACTTTGTAGTTTGACTCGTTGCCCTAAGGATGCATTGGCATCTGAAGGTTCCTTCCTTGTAGGTTTGATGGCAATCTGCATTTTCATGAACTGTCAGACATGATTGCCAAAGGTGATGATATTACGGCAATGAGATTGTGACAAAAAGATGACAAAAAGATTTGATTCTGTGTTAGAAACCTTCATATGCATTGTCAGAAAATTTGAAAAATTTGATACTATAGTCAATGAGAACAGACATAAAATTTTGAGCCTAAAAACTGCAACTGTGTGACATTTGTTTTGTATCACCATATAAAGCCTCAGCAAAAGGAGTGGACAGGATGTTATCAGACAGTAGTTTTGAATTTTCAGTAAGGCTTTTCTCTAGCTCAGAGAGCCACTGTAAATATGTTTTGAAATGGCTACCTGAGNTAAACTGGAATGAGTGGACAGGATGTTATCAGACAGTAGTTTTGAATTTTCAGTAAGACTTTTCTCTAGCTCAGAGAGCCACTGTAAATATGTTTTGAAATGGCTACCTGAGATACTTGGAGCTTAGAACATCTCCTTCCAGTTATGCCTATCAAAGCAAATAATAAGCAGAGCTCTTGCTGTGCCACTTTTTCCATTATGCTTGTCAATGAAAAAGCAGAATAAAATTCTCAAGATGTGAGGAAAATGGAACATATTTAGTTAGAGGGATCTTGGATTCACTTATAAAGTATATATTTTCTTAGAAAATGTTAAATTGTTTGAGAGACGGGAACTGAGAATAACAGCTTTTATTTTCTAAACACCAATTACATATGAGTGAAAAATATGTATCTGTGTGACTCAAAGAATAGGTCTAATTTTTTGAAGGATCACACAGATAAGCACTTCAGGGAAAGGTACAGATGGTTACATGTACATCCTGCAAACTCATGGCTGTTATAACAAAGGCTAAATCCTTTGACAGATATTTGGTATATACAGCTATCTTTATGTTACTTTAGAATTCTGCAGGCATGAAGAACTCAGTTGCACATAAGGACAGAAATAGAGGCATACATTGAAAGACATTGCAGCATTTTGTGTAGTAAAATGCAAACTGTGTTACCTTAAACTCAATAAAATCTTTTAAGAACACCTAAATATTCCTGTAATATTGAGAAAATATTTTTAATATGGGTCTGATCTACAGCAACATATACTGGCTGATGTGGCAGTGTTTTGTTATGGTTTCTTGGTTCCCAATTCTTTTGGCAGAAAACCTGTGCCTGATTTCTGAACTTAGCTACGCTGGCAGATATTCCTGCCTAGCTTGTTAAATCAGCTTCTGAATAACAGCTGATTTCACATTTTAAGCATCAATATGTAACCACGTAGCTGAAATCAGAATCAAGTGTCTTCAATCAAAAATGTGAAAAATAAGAAAAAGCAGTCATCCTCCCACTCTTCAGCTTTCTGGCTGCCTGCCATCTTGTAAAGATATTTCAGTCTCTGCAGCTCAAGCCTTTTTTATTCTAATGCCTCCTTGTGCAAATGCATGTTCTCATGTGTCTTTCTCTTTGCTGCAGGCATAGTGCACCTGTTTGAAAGGAGCACATAACTTTTTTTTTTTTTTTTGCCATTTCCCAACTGCTGGCTCTTTTGGCAGGAATCTGTCTCCAACAGCTGAGAAGGCAGAAAAGCTAAAGCCCTTTTTCTGCTTAGAAGAGCTACCTACCTTAATTCTGAAGAGCCATGTGACTCTACTGGAACTTGCTCCCCTTGAATTCCAGCACTAGGTCTGAAATTTACACAGCAGTGGAGCTTCCCAATTGTTTAATGAGAGGGACACATTTCTGAGGGGCAGCTGAGAGCATGGCTAATCTTTTCTGGCTTGCTGCTTAGCTTTTCAATGTTGTCAACACTCCTTATAAAAATATGGTTCTATTCCATATTGCAGAATTTGATATACCCATTTCTCTTTTACAGAGCTCAAACCCATATGGCACTTGCTTCCTGCTGAGACCTCCACACCAGGCATCTCTTCAGCAAAGCAATCAAGACTCAAAGAGAAATATATAAGATGTTCTTTCCCCCTTGTGCCCACATACCTAAGCCCTGTTCTCTAAATCAGAGGCCAAGAGAATCCTCTGATGAAGATCAGGAAATCCTACCTCTAGTTCAACCTGGAAGTTGAAGAATTTCTCATTCTGGTAGCCACAGGAATGAATCACTCCTCCATACTAGATGCCTAAAAGCAGTACTTCTCTCTAAATTTATACAGATCTACTTGATAAAAGTCAAGTCACAGTGCTTCTACCTTCTCTGCCACCAGCAATAAAGTGGGTGAAGTTTGGGTATAGTTTGCAATCCTGCAGAGGATGCACAAGGCAGATAGTCCTGCTCAGTGTCCCACTGTTCTTTTATGGCAAAATGTAGTAAAAACTTATTTCAGCCAACAAAGACAATGTGGTTTTGAGTACACAGGAAAGCGTTCTTTTGAATAGGAAGTTATTATTTAATTTGGTCACTCTCAGCATACACTTGCAAACTGAACAAAGACAAGCTAAATAATAAGCATACCATTCTGTCAAATGTGTTCATGGAGAGAAGGAAAAACAAAAGTTACACTCATGATTTTTTCTGAAATGACACGAGTTGCTTTCCCTTCTCTCCCATTTGATGTTTGTCCTTTTGTCCTTGTCCCTGTCTATTCTTTATATTATATTTCTACATTAGCTGTATGTTCTTCAGTGTATCTTATTGTATTTTAGCCCATGCAAAATGAATTTTAGGATGATGCCCCTCAAAAAGATTTACAAAGCTGCCTCTGTGAGAGATGGCTACTTCCAGATGTGAGTATAATGCTAGTGCAGCCACCTCTGTGTTTAAATTTTTGGAAACATATGGTTTCCATTTTGGTAAATTCTACATGTCAGTTCAAAAGACGTGATACATTTTATATTCCTGGTCTTCAGTAAAAGTCATTGTCCTGGCCTATCTCCAGCCCAAGGGCAAGAGAAAGTGTTCTTACTATGTTGGGATTTTTTCAGCTCTTCTTCTTAAATCTACAGCACACCAAAGAGCTATATACACACATGGTAGAGTCATGACTAACCTTGGTTAGTCACAGTGTGATCCTCAGGTACTGCATCAAAAAAAACCAAACCAATACAAAGCACCCAACAATTAAAAAAATTAAAAAGGAGAAATAATGAAAGGAAGAAAAAGAAAGAAAAAGAAAGAAAAACAAGAACTAAGACAAAAATCTACTTATGGAAAAACCAATATGCTATTCTAGTTGGGGTTAACACCATGTTAAATAGGTCATTGCATCAAAACCTATTCAAATTAGGCATTGCCAAAAGTAATGATGCATTGGAATTAATTACAATTAGTGAGCATTCATCATGAGAGGCTTTTTAGGACAAAGATAAAATAATTAGAAAGAGCTGATTGTGTTTGGAAGACGAGGACAGAGTGGATATTGTCTCAACTTCTGTCTGGTCATAGATGGAAGAAAAAGGGATTATGGTTTGGATGCTGCCTCAGAGGCCTAGTTAGAAACATCTTGTTTACCAAGAACCCCTGCAATGGTTAGAAAGTGTTTAGAATTTGAAAGGCTATTTGGCATAAACATTTATTATAAATCCTTAAATTTTCTTAAAGTGCTTTTTTTGTCTCTAGAGAAACAAATCATATTACTTTACACTTACATGTTTTTGATGTTTAAGATGAAGAGAGATAGGGCTTGAAAATACATTGCACATGTACACAAATACCATTTCGAGCAGAAGAGTCACTCAACTTGGTGATGTACTTACTTCTTCAGAAAATTAGATGAGAGATGGAGACAGAAACCTTGGGATTGTTCTCAGTTTGAAAGGTGACCATTCCTCACTGCATATAAAACATTCCCATTTTAAGGAAGGAGGATGTAGTTATGATGAGCACCTAGTAATACAGGTAAGAGAAGAGGCAACATCAAGGCAGGATTTTGTTGTATGTGGCACAAACTGTCCCTAGCAAATGGTGAGTGTTTGGTGTTGCTTATGTGCCAATTACTCACCTCTGTAGCACAGAACTTTACCTGCTGTGGCAATACAAGCTTTCCATTTATTTAAATTTGCCTTTACCTGCAAGGATGTTCATGCATTGCTCATGGATGAGACACTCCAAATACAATCTGCATAGGTAGATAACCCAGAGAAACTGTACTCTGAGACATGTTAAAGTGGCTTTTTATAAGCATCAGGAGTAAATGTGGTGTTGCTGGGCATGTGTCTCCTCTGGCATGCCCAATCTAGAACCCTTTTGCAAGGTAGCAGAGAAGCACTCCCAGGAGAACACCTGGACCTTCCCAACCATGCTGTGCAATCAGTACCTCTATACACTTCACTGCATTATTTGCAGCTCTCTTATTCATTCATTCATCTGACATTCCCAGAATTAAAAAAGGCAGGATAATGGGAACATAAAGAGATGAGATACAAAGAATGACACAGAATACAAAGTGCTGGAAGGGACTCACAAGGATCATTAATCCAGCTCCTGAGTGAATGGCCCATACAGGGGTCAAACCTACAACTGTGACATCATTAACACCACAGTCTAAACAGCTAAGCTGGGTGACCATCTTTGGATTTAAAGGTAAGAAAAATAGCCTTGTAAAGACTAATTTTACCTCTTTAATCCTAAAATTGGGGTGCATGCATGATAGTCAGCTGGCCAAATGTAAAATTACATCAGCAGCTGGATCCTTATGAGGATATTTATTATGGACACTGAAGAGAATAGAAAAGTGAATGCAAAAAATGAATATTGACACAACTAGAACAAACCAATGAGGTAATGTTTTGTCATTTATATTTAGTCATGGTATTGCTGACATTGTTCAAAACATTAATTTTTCTTGTATTTCTATCACCTAAGGCAGCAAGTTTATTTTTAAATTCAGTTGCTTTGGGTTTTTAAAATTTATTTTTAATTTAAAAAGTAATGTTTCCCTGTTTTTTTTTTCCTTTTTTAATATTTTCTTGTTTGTACTCTTATGTCCTATTGTGCCATTTTTTAATTATAAAATCATCTAGGATATGTTCTTAAGAGTTAACACTCTAAGACTACTCACCCCAGATGACTACCACAGATAAAAACAGGATGGCGATTAAATAAGCTTGGCTTACTCTTTTGATTTTTCATTAACAACAACAAAAAAATTAGATCCTTCATTTTTGTGCTATAAAAATTATGAATTTCTGTTTTCAGACAAATGAAGTTGCATTTTAAATGAAGGTAAACTCTTTAAAAAAAACCTGCTAGATCAAAAATGCATCTTTATGTCAATGAAAATATGGAGTAGAAAATTCTCAGCCACCTCACTTCTGTTTTCTATATATTCTCATGGGATTAAACTTCTTATTTCAAATAGAAGAAAGAGATCTAAAATCCCCAAATCATACATTTCAACATCCTATCATGTGTCAGTCAATTTTTCCTCCAGTTTTCTTTTACTGCAGCCGGCTTGTGTGTTTCTACTTAGGCAATTCATGACTAAAAAATAGCCAGAAATTCATCATCAATCTTTATTCCAGGACAAAATAATTTTGAATGGTCTGTAATTCCTCACAGATATCTCTCTTTTTATCAGCACTTCAGGGTCCCCTAACAAGCAACCTGTCAATATGATATCTTCTGTTTTAAGTGTTTATATTTTTTTTTCAGTAAAAAAGCCCAAACATTCCCCAAAATAAAATGCAATGTCTTTCTAACAGGGGGAAAATATTTCCACAGTCTTTTTTTCAGTAATATTCTTTTATATTACTTTTTCTTAAACTCAGTAGAAATCATGAAAAGGCAATCATATTGATTATATATTCTTCAGGCAACTGTAACCACAGAATATCATGGTATTTGACTATAACTTTTGAATTACTGTCTTTGTTTTTGTGTGTAGTTCTGCTGAGATTTAATAACTAATGGGAATAGGGGTCATGTACAAAGAGATCTTTATTTTTCCAGTTCACTTTATATTTCTTCTGTTCCTCTTCCTGTCTTTACTCTGTTTTTAATATGTGCAGTTTCATTTTGATAACATTATGGGAATGTTATACTTAAAGAAATTGCCTCTTTCTTTTCTCATAGCTGTAGGTACCAATTTTTGTCTTGCAGACCAAAATACTGTGGAGTAAAAATTCTTTCTGTTGTGGTTTCAGCAGTGATATTCTGTATTTTATTAATTCAGAAGTTCAATACTTAATGAGCTTTCATGATGCTACAACACCATGAAAGGTTTGTTTGCAAAATGAATGCAATTGAGGATTAACTCTTTGCTAACATTAATAAAGATGTAGCCAGTGAGACTATGCTCTCAAAACCCCCCCTTTAAAGATATCAGCCAGTTTAGAAAACAATTTTCTCTAACTAGGTGTCTCCTCCACTGCATCTCTCAGTTGGATTCCAAGAGGCTCTTATCACCCAAGGAATGACCCAAGCATTACAGCCAGCATAACCCCAGGATCATGAAGCCTTGTGGTAAGTTCTCCAGCAGCTGATGGATGTACGACAGGAAAAACAGCCCAGAGTAGTTATCAGGCATAAGACTGTAAGTACATGAGTAACCTTACAGCTCTTCCACTTTAAAACAAATATTCCTATGAAGCTACATTTCCCTCAGAGTCATGTTGTACTGGGTTGCTAGCATCCAAGTAGCATCAAGGTCACATCATAACCTTTCTCTCCATGGGGATGTTCTCCCCCTCTAGCTGATTGTTTTCACAAACTGAGTCAGAAATTACTGAGTGTCAGTTGAGCTCTGCCAACTGAAGTCTGTTCAGCTGAGACTGAGCAACAGGTTCAAAAGTTAGTATGATGAGCTCACTCAAAGTTCAGCAGGGACAGGTGCAAAATGCTACATTTAGTAAAGAGTAATCAGCTAGCCAAAGGCAAGCTGAAGAACAGCTAACTAGGTAGCAAAAGAGCTATAGATTATAATTGATCACAATGTGACTATGAATACTGCTTTGTTATGAAGAAAACCAAACAACACATTAGATTGAATAAAGAAAAATACTTCCTGTAAAACAGTCTGAAATATTTTCTCCACCTTAGGATGATTATGGAATGTTTGAAGAAAATCCAAAGAGGAAAATGAAGGATCAATCTTTTTAACACAGCCTCCAAGGAAAGACTGAGCAGGTGATACTACCTGAATAAAAAATGAGGCCCTAAGGGTGGACATGATGTCCAGTGTGAAAAGGGTAAATAAAAAGGAAGAACAGAAAAAAATGATATCAGGTCTTTGTTGGGCAGGACAGAAAGCAGTAGACTGAAATTGCATCAAGGAAGGTTCAGCAAAGGTAGTGTGAAATATTTTCAATACTACAAAAAAGCAGCAAAATAGATTGCTTGGAAAAATTGCCGTTACAGAAAGTCTTTAAGATAGAGCTAGACTCAGCTGAATAGGAATTATTTAAGGAAGAGCTGATCATGCCTTGGAAAAGGAGAATGGTTTACATGAACTCTGAGGCTCTCTTGCTACCCATATTTTCTACTGGCTTGGCTTTCTATTGGCTAATCTGCTGCTGATGCACAGACTTGCAAACAGTACAGCTGTTGATCCTCATCTTGTTAGGAATCTGGGATAGAAATAAAAGCTGAAGCTTTCAAGACTGTGTCATCTTCCCTTTATACTGCTTAGATCTGTTCTTTCTTTGCAGTCTGATGTCAGGCAAGTGATTAAACTCAGATTGTTGGGGAGTTTGGTGTTGGAAATAGGGATGGTTTTCATCCAGAAACATGAATGAAACAATAAATACAGCTGGAAAACAATACAAACAGTGATTGATTCTGAATATCTTTGTGCTTTAATGTAAGGAATCCTGTTTCATAGTTGTTAAGGGAATTGTCATTTGCCTCTAGAGTTTATAAATTCTCAGACATGTTGTTCCCAGAGCATATACTAGTTTGAATACAAAGAATTTATAATCTGAATTGGGAATTTTTCTGGGGTGGGTTAGGGGGGAAGTAGGGGTGAAATGACATTGTCTGTTACTGTTTAATTATTATTCATTGTCTTGCCAGGCATCCAGGTAGGAAGCAGGAACCACATAATGTAGTTCGTACGACTTTGCGACGTGCCATGAACAATAGCTAGTGAACAGCAAAACAATTGTTTGCACAAACCCTCTAGACTGAAATGTGTGCATATGTTTGAAAATAATTAAGGCAACTACAAATGTGAATAAGCTTATAAGTTGTTCACAAAACCGAAAAATTATGTGCTTTATCAGCTAATTTAAGCCTAACTGAACAGTGAGCCAGTCCTCGTGACCAAATTAGTCAAAAAAAAATCTTTTGCTGAAGCAACATGTGAAACCTTAAGTCTGCATTTTGCATTTTCTATCAGCTCCATAGAACAAGGGGGAGCACAGGCAGCACTAAGGGCATAGAGAAAGAAGAAAGATAATGTCTTCACCTATCATTACTTGAGTGTGACTGCTGCTTTGGTTTTCATCCTCCAATTATCAGAAGCGATCACACAGAAACTAAGAGCTGATGGAACATCTTTAAGCCAGGTGCTGCCACTTATCAGCTCTAGTATCTAGTTTTTGCTCCCACACTAATGAAAAATGATTTCAAAAGAAATGAAGATCCTGTTTCAATAAGATTGGGGAAAAGATGTAACCTAAAAGCTGTCTACAGACTCAGGAATAAGTGAAATGTTTTGACAGGGAAAAATATGTGTTGGCAACATTGCTCGACTCAGATTTCAAAAGTAAAATTGAAACCATACTTCTACAGGGTGCAGACGCTGACAACTGGAAGCCTGTTCTGCAATATATAGTAGTTCAGAATATGCCAGCCAGCTCCTCCTCTCTCCTTTTTCTTTCATGTACAGGACAAATATATTTCAAGGAAAAGAACAGTCTGACTTGGTAAATTTTTGAAAACAAACAAACAAGATCCAAATCTGACTCTGATATGACTGCAAGGGGTTCAGAGAAGATGGAGAGCATCTGCATCTAACAACTTTAAAACTGCAAGGAAGACAATATTCTTCAGACATCTGTGGTCATTCCAGGCTAAATCTGGCCTGAGCCCATTTCTATGTTGATTAAGCCTGCGTGAGGTGCAAAACTGGACCTGTGAAAGAGTCACATCCCAAAAATCCAGGCTTCAATTTTAAGAAGGGTAGTTTCATGCAAGATTGTGAAGATAGGGTTTTCTCAATTCAGTAGATCAGTTTGAGCAACAGCTATGAAAAGTCCCCAAATTCACATGGACAGGGAAGTACCTTAAAACAACACTTAAAACTAATAATGAAGTCCAGAAAACAAACATTCCGAATAATGTGTGTTTTGTCCTTAGTTTCTTGGTCATGGTCTCTGCAATATAATGATGCAGCACTTTTTGCAATGAGTAAAACAGTTTTGGACCAGAAACTGTGAATGACAAAGACAATCAGTTACTTCACCGGATCATTCAAAAAGGCAAATAATGCCCTCTCAGTCTTCTTCTGTTTTGTTTATGTGAGAAGATCTAGAGACAAAGCAAAGATTTCCTTCCTTGAAACCTATTTCAAATAAAAAAATTAAATAAATCTAGAATTTTGATTTTTCTCTTTTCTTTTGGACAGATAATAGTTATTTCAATATTTTTTCCTTGGTTTTTTTTTTTTTTCATTTTTCTCCTGTGTAAATTGTAGTATTATACAAGCTCATATAAGATCAAACTGTTAAAGGAATTTGTTCCACAACCTTCCTCTAAGGTTTCCCAACTCTATATATTAACTTCCTGCTGACATCTGAAGCTTTGTTTCTCAGGGCACTTAGCAGAGGAGTGAGCATATGTCTGAATCTTTTTTCAAAGAATCCATTCTGCAGATTCTGTTCCCAAAGAAGTGTATTTATAAGAGATTCTTCGGCACTTCTTGATTTGGTTTGCAACATAGATACTGTTATACTAAATCTCCTGTCTACATTTTTTGCTGCTGCAGTGCACAGGACATTTATATGCACATATGGATCTTCCCAAAGTATGAACTTGACATGGGAATTGAAATTATGTGGTTCCATGTGCTGGTCTAGTTACAGAAAACTAAGAAACCTTTGGGTGATGCTCCTCTCTATCTCACATACAGACAAGGCAGAGCAGAGCACCCTTCTGTCTGCTCCAGTTATGTCCAGACCAGTTTTGTCCTAGAGGAGTAGGCACGTAATGGCTCTGGTTTTGCCTCCAGCAAAGGGGACAAAAAGGGCTTCTAGGATGCGGCAATAAACCACAGCACCCTCCTCTTCATGTGAGCATTTACAAAACCAAGAAAATCCTTTAGCAGGACTCCAAAGATAAAGTGGTGTCACACAGCAGCACCCTGAAATGCTGAGATCAGTGTGTGGATGTGGTGATGGATGTACTTAAGAACTACACCTGTGTAAAACTGCAGCCTTGAGAGTAAATGTGCTGCTACTTTCCCCACACTCTTTCTCTTGTTTCAATTTCTCCCATGGATTTGTGGAGTTTGGATACATATAGGCTATCTCACCTTTATCCTTATGCTCTGCATTCAAATTAGGTTAATAAGGCAGATTTCAAGTGCCTTATAAGCCTTATATTCATCAACCACCAAAAAATTAAAATGAGAAGTGTGGGGGAACTGGCAGGAGAGAAGGGAAGGATGCAAAAATAAGAAAATGAGAAAGTGCAGAGCAAACGGAAAGCAGGGAAGAGTCAGGAAGGAATGAGAATTTTCTTCTCATTTTAAAGGTCATTTCCTCCCTCTGGCTGGCTTCTGTAACAATAGTAATATATACTACCAACACCAACCCTTCAGGGGTTATTTTTTAACATGTTGAAAGGATAGGAACACTTTTGGCTGAAAATATTAAAACATTTCAGTAAAAAAACCCAAAAAATCCTACTGAAATCATCTATCATCACGTTCGTTGCAACAGTCTCTTTCACTTTCTCACGCTTAACATTCAAGACTTCTGTGACTGAATAGGTCCCTGGATAATAGGTAGGGATGTGTAAGGGACTGGTAAAAAAACTAAAAGTAGGGATAGTGGGGAGAAAAAAAATATAAAGAAAGGCAAGGAAGAGGGATGGAAAGGATTGAAATAGAGAAAGTGAGTAGAGATAAAGAAGAGTAAGAGATAAATGGGAAAGAACTTGGCTTTCACTTGTGCTGATTTCTTTGTACAAATCTGACAGTGAAAAGTTGCTCTTATTCTTTTTTACCTCTATTCCAATAAATCTAAATTGCAGATAGACTTTTCTGATTCAGACCTACAAGGAAAGAGAAGGAAAAAAAAACAGTGTTAGAAAAAGGAAATAGGAGAAAAAGACAAGTAGGGCTAAAAGAAGGAAAAAATCTCAAAAAGTTTTTATGAACTTTGGGCTTTTTCTTTTTTGGTCGTTACCTGCAGCTTTTAATAGTTTTCTAAATTTTGAAGTGATTCAATGAACATTTTGAAAATTTTCCCCCAAACTGAGCTAGTAAAAAGTTTCATCACTGTTGCTAGCTTTCAGTTATTTCCACATTAAATATAAAAGTAAAAATGTAATTGAAGGGAAGCGACCATGATTTAAAGGAATAGCAAGTTTTAGAAAACAGAAGAGAAAGGAGAATAGTGAAAAGCAAATGAGATTTTTGCATAGGAAAGACCTTAAGTAATAATATTAACAATACCAATGACAACTAACCACTCAAGTCAACATTTTAAAAGAGGGTGGCACCTTATGAAAAAACCAAATGCTCTAAATTTCACTAGAGGAAAAATCACAAGTATTCTTTATAGAAAATATGAGAAATAGGGAAACATAAAATTAAAAAATGATGTTACAGTAAATGCTATAAAAATAGCTGCATATTTTTTCAGCTCTCTGGCTGAAATGAAGACAATATTTTGGATCCAAAGAAACATTTTGTTTGAACCCAAATGAAATGCTTTATTTCACTTTGATGTCCTTCGTTTACTTGCAAAATAGGTCTAAATGCAAATTTAGATAAATTTTTAAGCAGAATAACATTTTTAAAAGTTTTTAAAATGTCAAAATAAACTACTTTGAATGTTTTGCAAGTCTCTTCCAGGGATATTTTTAAATCATGTCAAATCAACTCTATAAATTTGACACTATTTACAAATAGTTACAGATGCTCTTGTTTTGCATCTCCTGCCTTGTAAAACAGACGACCTTTTCTGACAGGAGCTGGGTACAAAGTTAGAGACTTGTTTTAGATTTCATTTTGTAGCCTTTTATTTCCTTTATTTTTTGTCATCTTTATTCATCAATCTACTGGAAGCATCTGGAAAACCAAAAGCTTTCCAGATTTGAGATTTTGGTTCAAGAGACATCCCAGACCAAGGCCAGTGCTTTCTTCTCTGAGCAGGCCAGCACAGACTGGGTACAGTGGCACATCCTGGTCTTGGAGAAGACCAGCACTCCCTGCTCTGAGGATGTCCACTCGGTCTTCTGCCCTGACTTGATGTTAGCTAGACCTGA
This sequence comes from Urocynchramus pylzowi, assembly GCA_013397555.1. Taxonomy (NCBI): domain Eukaryota; kingdom Metazoa; phylum Chordata; class Aves; order Passeriformes; family Fringillidae; genus Urocynchramus; species Urocynchramus pylzowi. Next base: position 2,470,543 of record VZRH01005110.1, read on the forward strand.
AATGGCCCTGACAAAGGTTTCTTTGACCCAGTTGACAGAAGCATTAGTCATTGTTTCTCAGATTTGCCTTTGTTAGTGCCCAGACCACATGTGCTCCATGCAGAGCCAAAGGTAGCTTGCAGCTGCCTGCAGAGGATCAGGTGAACGTAATCTCTTGAACCCTCTTCTACTTAATGAGGGTGAGGGAGCAGGTACCTCTAGTAAATCAGATTTTATTCTACCCCTTAAAAAGAGAAAAAACCATCCTTTGAATAGACAGAAACAGTAGAAGAGGTGATTGTGAATGTCTTGTGATCTATAGAGATATTTGGCCTTACTAGAAACTTGTGCTTCTTTGCAAGCTGGCTCAACTCCACTGGTTACATCCTAATCCAACTGATGGAACTGATAAACTATATTGATATAAATCCTTCTGCTCTTTGACTGCAGATCTCTAAGCTGTTAACATTATCAGTATCCTCACTTTAAGTTCGTGGAGACAGAGCCTCTGAGAGGGAAAGTGACTTGCTGATAGTATTTTGGCACAACTGCATTCAGAGTTTTTAAGCCCCACTACAGTGGCCTAAGCACCAGTTAGCCTCTATAGCTCTGCCACAGTTTGTTGTGGTGCTATTATTGTCACACTCAGTTAAGGTCTTCTAAAACGTATTTTGTGACCTAGTGAGTGGTTTGAAGGTGTCTATCAGTTTTCAGGTTTCAGGGCAATTGCTCCTTTAAAATGAATAACATATTTCAGGTTTTTAAGCAGGGTAGGCTCAAGTTTGATTTGCTACCAGCTTTATGCCAGCTTGTATTGAATTTTTATAAGTAACTAATGATTTACTATGGAAAAAGTGGGTACAGGATCAAACATACTGGGTGAATGGTTTTTAAATTGCTTGTTTTTCTCTTCCTTGTCTTTCAGTTCTTATTTTGTTAACCTCATGTTTTAAAGTAACCGTGTGTTATATTTTCTGAAATCTACTATGAGATATATTCTACCCTGAATGCATACACATAGCTTTTTCTAATAGTAGTGGAAATCATGAACATATACTGAATAATACAATGCAGTACATAAATCCTATGGGGAATACAAGTCCTGGCTAGAAGAAAAAGAAATCACAGTATTTCAAAATGCCAGTTGTAACATTGCAGTGAGTTCCAGGCACATGTTTGCCAATAATGAATGGAGGAGTGGAGATACAATATTGGAACTGTCTCCTGCAGAGTGGTATCATATATAATCATACATACTGTCAGCTTGCTTGATTATGTTCGGGATTGCAACCAGCACACTCAGAAACAAAGGAGAATTTATTATGTCCTCCAAATTTAATTTTCATGAGAGATATATGGAGGAATTAATCGGTGATTACAGCACAGAAACAAAAGCTCCTGTATCTTGCTATATTTACATAATAAACACACATTTGTGGATTCCTTTTAGAAAGATAATCACACATTCAGAAAAAAATCACTTCCTTAACTTAGGAAAAAAAACCCCAACATTTACAGTGTTAATTTTTATTATAGCAATTCAATTAATTGCCACAGTATTTAATTTAATGTACAGAAGCAGCACACATTACCAATCATCTTAATTTTATAAAATCCAGGATCACAATTCAGTCTTTAATCAATATATCAGAACCTTACTCCATTAGCTGTTGTTTGTAACAGGGCATCTCAATTGATTAGGCTGTAGATTTTTTATGGGTCTTGTTTTATAAATTGAACCTATTCAAGTAAACATAACATTTGGTAATAGTCTTCATAGCAACTGTCAAAATGACTTATTGTTTTTCCAGCCCTGCATTCCTTCAGAATTAATAATACCTTTGTGCCCTTTATAACACTTATTATTAAAGCCATAAAAGTTCTCCATATTTAATGAGTGGATGTTTCATTATATGTATGGTTTGCTTGACAGACTGAAAATTTTTCTAATCTGTTTCTCTTTTCCTCTTGATTGAAGGATTGTAAATATGCAATTAGCAGCTGGAGTAGAAGTAAAAGCAGAAAATGTCAACTGTCAAGTAGCTCCATTGAAAGACACATGACGCTTCAAGTTAAGACAGAAAGACAAAAGCATCTACCAACAAGGATGAAGGTTGCAAAATCTCTGTTTAAACATTCCATTAATCTCTTCTATGAAATAAATATAGTCAGTACATCCCAGAATGAGGAATCCACTATCAAGACTGCAGTTTACTTTTGTAACAAAGCTCTGTGTGGTAATGCTCTACTCCATTGCCAGTAGAGATTCCGGATCAATGGCTGTTAGAATTCATAACATGCATCCCTTTATGTGACATATGGCCGTATCACAGAAACGCAATTGATTTCCCAAGAATATACATGCAAAAAGGTACAATGCATCATTGTACTCTTGAGCATATTTTTCTTCTAAACCAAAACATCTAGTTCTGCTTCCAAACAGTTGATTGTGTTCTCTGTATGAAAACCTGGATATGCCTTGACTCTTGTATGCAATGGCTGAGAGAACACTTTCGTCCAGTACTGTGAGAGAGGAATGCCAAAAGGAGTCAAGAGAGACATACAGAGATTTTTGTTTTCACTGACAAGCCAAGAATAACTATTTGCAGCAGCATGTTATATTTAAAGCCCCATAAAATCTCTAAATAATTAAAGAGACTGTATTCTCTAGATGTTCCTGGTTATCCATATCAGTAGGAGAGGTTCAATGTAAGACACAATGAACAGAATAAGGCTGTTTTTAACCTACAAACGTAAAGAAATTGTCAAGCCAAGCTATGCAGAGGCATGAATTCTTGACTGGACAACTGGCCTGTTAGACTGTAATATTAGACCAGAATTAACCTTCCTGCATTTTCTTAGAAGCAGCTACCATAGAAGTCCTCGGAGTTTAGTGCTGGGAAACATATGGTTGTTCAATGTGTGGCTTAATTATACAAAGTTCTGGGAATAATCTGCCTACCAACAAGTACAAAAGCTTTTGATGGTTTTCTGGTCAAGAGGCTAGTGATTGAATCCCTTTCCCCACCTTCTTAATTTATTTTCTTAAGACTTTAAAAAAAAGGAAATAAGTGCTTCTATTATCTTACATAGTAAATTTCCACATTTTACTGGTCATACATATTCAAGTTTATCCCAAGTTTTCACAGTTCTTAACATTTTAGTTTTGCCTGTCATATGCTAACTAACATGCTTTACGTATATAATCTAAAAATGGCATGCATATCCTGTCATCTGAGAGGATGACACAGAGAAATATCTCAAAAAGCAGCTGTACAATGTGAGACAGCTCTGCTATTGATCAAAACAGAAATAGGTCCACTGATGGTGTCCCCATTATGTTATAAGATAAAATTTATTCCTGCAAATCCCACTGATGTTTCTTTGGTGATTCAGCAGTTTCACACAGGTAGGACAGATGGAAGTGCTGAGCAGTCTTGTGTGCCAGTCTCCCATGGCATGGGGCTCCAGCCTGCCTGAGGCACATTTGCATGAAGCATGAGCACTGTGCTGTGGGTCTGTACAGCAGCTCTGCTCTGCTCCCAGGGAGCTCCACTGGCTTGATCACAGTTTCTGACAGAGCTCCATGGTAATAGATATGTTGGCTTATAGTCTGCTGCTTTTAGAGCATAGCTGACACAACAGAGAATTGACTTTACAAAAGGATTAAAAAAAAAAAAAAAAAAAAGCAAAACCCAGAGCAATGAGAAGTTTCTTGACCTATGTAAAATTCAAAACACATGTCAGAAAGTGTCTTTTCTCAGAACTTATTTCCCACATATTACTCAAACTCTGAGTAGCAGAAATCTGGTTTGATGTACTAATTAACATTAATCAAAACACAGAAAAATGGCTAATAATATGACACATTGTAAAGAAATAAAGTGGGACAGAATTATAATCTAGCCCCAAGTTATCCAGGGAAAACTATTAGTAGAGAAACAAGCAGAGGCAGGTTGTTTAGGGGCTGGTGAGGGCTGGCCAGGACAAGGAACCAGGCAACTGTATCCAAGGTCCATGACAAGTCTGTCTGAGGCAGTGGCCTCACTGGCAGAGACCTCATCCCACCACTTTGAATGGAGCAGGGATGGGGATGGCAGCCAGGGTTCCTTCAACAGAGACTGGAGGGCAATCCTGCTTCCTTCAACAGGTAGCCATGGGCCACAAAGAGGAGAGACTGCTGGCTCCACACCTTGCGTTGAGCTAACCAGAAATTAACCTAGTTTATGCTAAAAAGAAGAATTAATCAAGTCAAGTCTATAAAGCTGCTTCTCAGTTTCACCAGGGAAAATTTTACCAATTGGTTAACAAATACTGTTGTCTAAGTAGTCTGAGAATATACATTCAAAGAGAACTTTGCATTTCTTTAGGAATTATTAGGGTTTCTATCCATGCAGTGGGAGAAATTGGAGGGATTTCCAAGCTGATCTGGGGCACCTGACAAGTTATTAGTAATGAGGAGAAATCATAGAAGAAAATAAAAAGGACTGAAGTAGAGGTCAAAAGTATAGGCCTTTATAGAGAAATCCTACAAGTTAGATTGATTTGCTTTCCAAAAAAATTGCAAAAAGTTCTGTATGTATACAGCTAACCCCCTCCCCCTCCATCAAAAAATATCCTTGAAGGATCGTAACTTTACCAGGATGGGATAGAGAATAAACAAGACCTAACTGTACCCAAAACCTAACTGAGTAGCTCCAACAGGTCCTCAGTAAGAATGTTGCGATTTGAAATAAAGATTTTGTTCCTGATAAAAAGTATCTCCTGAACTGTCTTAATTTCAAATCTGCAAGTGACACTAATATATGTGCTTCAAGGTATAAGTATATTGCTAGGTTAGGAGAAAAATCAGTGCTGATAGGTAAATTACTCTGCATTTGTGGTTACTTTTCATTTCTTGTTGAGAAGTGTAAGAGACTGTCCCTTCTCAAAGCCAAAATCAGGTATAGTTCACATTAGTGTGGCAAATCTCACAAATCCTGTAATTACCTTGTTCCATGTTACTTAAACAGGCCTATTAAATATGCAAGTAAAATATTGTCCTGTCTGAGAATAAATAGCAAGTTGCATATACATGAATAATATGTATATTACATATATAGATATATATATGGACAGATGGGGGGCTATTTTTGGGCAGAATTATCCTCTTTGTGGCCCAGGACTTTTATTTTTAAGGAAATATCTGTGTTTGTGAATGGAAAAATGGATTGGAAAGGTACTCCATTTTTCACAGTTTTTATTGTCTGTTTCCTTAAAGAAAAAGTCTGCAAAGGAATGCAACTTCCACCAAATTCTCTGAAGACAGTATTCTCCATAAATCAATCTCTTGCATGTGACACGTGATTTTGACGAGCTACTTTGGGGCTTTTTCTAAGATCTGCTTTAAAAATGTAAAGTGAACAAGCAGGGAAGTGGTCCAAAAAGAACAAGAAATAGTTTGAAATTGTACCAGACAGGATAATATTTTGTCTTTCAATGCAGTTTTACTTTTCAGGATCCCAGGGAAGGGGCATCACCAGCTGAGCATCTGATGGATGTCAAGGTCCCAGCTCTACTGCATCACCTCCATGTTGGAGGTCAGCAGGCTGGGAAGGGGATCCCTCTCTTATCCAGAGTACCATCTCCTCCAACCTACTCCTTCTGTGCTGGTCAGAAATTCACACCATGCCTCTGTTTTTCTCCTTCCACCAGGATACAGACAAGCAGAGAATAAATGGTAGGAAAAGGGACAAAGAAGAAAATATATTTTTTCCTTGTCACAAGAATTTCTTCAGAAAGTAAAAGTTTTCAAGGTCAATTTCAAAATTCTGGAGTCATTCTCCACAATAAGAGACATTTGATTTGGAAAAAGTAACTTTTTTTTTTTTTTTTGTTCTAAAGGAATGCACTCTCTTTCAACCTGCTAAATTTTTGGCTTTCGTCAGTTTATAAGTACAGTGTAAAGATAGGAGGTTATCCTCATCTCCACCTCAGATAAAACATTTGTACAAAAAGTCCTTCTAGACAGCTTTCCTCTCCATCTTTTTCCTTTTTGTTTTTATTCCTTTCTTTTCTTCTCCCTACCCGTCAGAAGATGGAGCCAGTCTTGGCAACCTAATCAATCACACTTGAATGAATAATTTTAAGGACATTTAATTTAAAACTCTGCTAGATAATCTTTCTTAAACCAGTGGGAAAAAGTGTACAAGACTGGAAGAACCTAATTGAAACTAGGAAGGGAAACACTGTGATTATAGGATTCCAAAATGCCTGACTACAGAAGATATGACTGTGAAACAAAATGCCCTTTGTTTCACTCTCCATTGAGTGCTGCCACCAACACTGCCAGAACCCCCATTATTATTCATAAACAGAATTCTCCAGAACACCATATAGCTGTCATACAAGCAATACAGATTGTATTGTGTCACAAGCAAATTTTTTTTCTTTATAACAGCTTGGCTCAATCTTTCTTTGTCCTTGGCACCCATGCCCATTTTTGTACAAATATATGTGGAGTAAAAACGAAGCCAACACCTGTAGCCACTCGTCTGCTGAGCTTTCACAGCTGCAACATCCACATGCCAACCTCCAGAAAAGGTCTTTCCCAGGAGTGGCTGTGAGTTTAGGGCTGCCTGGTTCCCAACTGCCTCTGTTGTTTTTGGTTAATCCAGTGTTCATGAGTCCCCACCATCAAAGGCAAACACTACTTATACATTGATAACCTTATGCTAGACTATCCGAATTCATCAAGCTGCCTATTTTGCAAGAGGGAGAAAGGAAAGTCATTATTTAACTATTTCAAGGCTACTTAAATTAATTCCTTCCCACCTTTCTGAAAAGAAATCAAAAGGCTTAGCAAAATGGATGACACTCAGTGACAGGACCAAAACCATATGAATCTTCTATTTGACACTCACTGAAGTGTTGGCAGCCCAAGCCAGATGAAGTTATATTATATTTAATGCAGATGTGTCTTTCACTTTAAAAGAAACAGCTGCTTTTAATTTAAATTTCATTTACAATGGAGTCAGAGATTATCAAATGCCATTCCCCATTCACATCCAGCCCCCATAGGAAGCAGTATTAGATAAAATCCATGCGAGGTGGTATTCTTTGCTAATGCTGGCTACACATGAGGGAATGTAAGGAAAAGTAAGAATGATAGACAAAGAATCAGGACACAGTGAGAACAGGCTCTATTTGAAGCTAAACTTTCATAGAATGATAATCAAAGACTGCACAAGCTCATAGAGCATAAGATCAAAGGTCTATCTAACTCGTCTCTAGCAGAGGGCCAGAGACTATGAAATGTCTGTGAAAATCAGAGGTTGTGGGAGGGATCATTCCTCTTCCAAGTTTGAAAGACTTATGATATATGGTCTCCTTGAGACAAAGAACCATCCAGGCCATCATGTTGATATCCCATCATTAAATGATGGTAGAAATACTATAGGATTTGTTATATGAGTTGATCTATGATAAAGCACTCAGATCTGCAATTTCAAGCTTTCTTTAAAACACGAGGTTTTTCCCTCTGACCTGAAACTCCAGGCCTTTCCACAAAGAGCTGTTAAAAATAAGGTTGTAAAGAACAATAGCTATATGTCATTGCCCTGTATATTACCCTACAAAATATCTGATTTCTACTCCATCTTGTTGTTGTCTTTTTTTCTCTGAGTATTATTTACTTAGATTAAAAACGCACATCACCAAAGACATTTTATTTTCTATTATATCTGTAACCCACTTTTGTGAATATAAATAAAATAATACAACACCAACCCCTAAGGAAAACCCCCAAACAACTCCAAGGAGCCTAAATGCCACTCCAATTTTTTGTTCAAAAATTAAGAAGAGATCTGTTAAAAACTGCAACTGATCTCTCTGGTATACCAAAGCCAGAGACACCTGGATCCAGGGCCTTAACTGTAAATCATTTAATCTGCTCTTTTTTTCATTTAATCTCAGAATTATTGAGTCACAGAATGGTTTGAGCCAGAAGGGACCTTAAAGACTATCAAATTCCAAACCCCCTGTTGTGCACAGGTTCACCTTTTAGTAGACCAGGTTGGTCAAAGTCCCATGCAGCCTGGCTGTGAACATTTTCAGGGATGGGGCATCCACAATTTTACTCTGGGCAACCTGTTCCAGTGCATCACCACCCATTTTTCTGTGTTTCAGGATGCAGTCTCATTGTGATTTATATTTATACATTGGAAAATAATGTAACTGCTTGTTGGACTAATAACTGAGGTTTACAGAGAATGTTTTATCAAGACAGTCTTGGAAATGTTTCACAAACCTTTTTGATTGATGATGTATGCTAAATAAATTAAATTTTCTCATCTGAGTAAACATAGGATAAATGCTATTTTTTTTTTTAGTGGGTGTTGTGGGAAAATACATATAGTCCATCAAAAAAGGAAAGCAAAACCATTTGGTTTTGCCACAAGTAAAATGCAGACATTGTAGCAAACTGAGTCAAACTGAATAAATTCACTCACTACTCCTACTAATGAACACAGAAAAAAAAATTAACATAAAGTTCCCAGAAATGTTTAATTGTAAAAACCTTGTTTTATGATGAAATTTCATGAATCTAAGAAAAAAATATTTTTGTTTTAATCTTTGCTGTAATTGTGTTCTTCTTATGTGGTAAAACTGATGATAAAATAAACAGTATGGAAAAAATCAAGAATATGGAAAAATGTTTTCAGTTTACTGTTAGCAAGACTGATGGAAGTAGAATTGTCAATAAAAACTAGTAGCTTTAGGCCTAAAGATTTCAGAGGAGCCCAATAGTTTTCACCCTATGCAACGAACTGCTGTAGCATTTCAGTGGGAGCTATGCAATCACTCAGTTTGGCACTGGCAAAATATTTTTTTTTGTTGTTGATAGAAGCTTGCTGTCCTGTTAAAATGAAGATACTTCTGAATGCAAATCTTTGAGTAGAGAAGTTAACTTTCGTATTTGCCTCAAAATCTGTGGTTTTCTTCAGTGAAATTATTGCATTTTACCTTGGGACAAATGTAGAAAATATGCGCCAAAAACGTTAGGAACTGTCTATAAACATTTGCAGAGTAAAAAAAGAAATTATTGTCATAGTAACTCGGGCCCCAGATTTGCACACCTACTTATACTGATATGACACAGAGACATTCCATTCTTTGCCAGGTAGTGCTTGACACTGGTGAAATGTGAGAACAGAATTTAGCCCAGGGACCTTGCATTAATTTTTAATCCTAAAACAGCCTTTACAATCTCATGCAGGGGAGGATAAGTATAGCTCAACAGAAGTCACATTTTACATTTCATGCAAACTTGCTTTAAACAAATCCGAACTAGTAATGTGTCTGCTGAATAAGTTATTTTAAATTTTGGTACATCTTAAGACTGACTAATATTCAGGGGAGAAGTTTTGGCACTTTGGTGAAAGCTTATTTGTTATATAAGATGAACAGCATTCAAGTGCAGAATACTCTATTCATTTATTGTACTCCCAAACCCAGGGAGTAGTTGCTGATAATGATTTTAGATGAGGCTTTGTCAGCCTCCTTTTATAACTGTTCTTCATTCATAAACAACATCCATAGAGTGAACAACAGTGAAAGCTGGAAGAAAAGAAAATATTGCTGAATGCTCAAATTCTCTAATAGTTGGAAGGGTAATAAAATTGAGAACATGGTTCTGCCTTGACAGCACTAGAATAATTTCTTTTGAAAAGAGCAAAACCCTTCAGAAATAATAAAAACAAACCCACAAACAAAGCACAGGTACTTTGTGACCTGATTATGAAACAGCCCTGTACTTACCTGCACTCCAGCTTTCACAAAGATAAGAGTTTCAGCCTTTACAGACTGACAGAGACTGATGGTCCTGAAAGGAGCCTGAACAAGTTGTACACAGAATCTGGAATGCAGTGAGTTTTACATTAATAAAATGAAATCCTTTTCAGAGAATGTACAATGGGCCCTTTGAACACATTATTGCATATTTTTTAGAGAGCTTGCTAAACCCACATAAGGCTGAACATGTAACAACTTTATAGAAGTACTCAGCACCTAAAGCTAAGATTTAAAAGATAAAGCTATTCAAACCCTCAATATTTATTGAGGATTAATTAAGAAACTCTCGTTGCTACGTATTTTTTTCCCAACAATTTACCTCAGGATTTCCTGTGTTTAGATAAGAATGAGCTGAAGGATCTGATATGGTTACCACTGGAAATTGAAAGTTGGATAGATGGGCTAATGACATATTTTGGTGTGCAGTCCCTTTATCCCTGGGTCTCTGTTTCATACCTGAGCAGCATTCACATGCAGTCAATACAGGCTCTTCATGTCAGTGCTTTGAGTCACAATCTGGAGCCTCTGTAGACTCAAATCAGATATCTAGAGCTGGGCATTGCACTACACTTTTATGTCAAACTGGAAAAAAAGGAAAATGGGCTTACTGTTCTTTCTTTTTTTCTTTTTCCCAGAATCATTTCATTTTTGAAATGAAAATAAAGTAGGCAAAGCTAACTAGTTTTCTGCCTTTCTTTCTGGTGAGAAAATTTTGGATCAAGCAGAAAGTGAGACATGAAGTTTAAATTAGACACAGAGACACCAGAGCTAGAAAAATCCAGTAACTACAGTCATGATTTGACTCGATATAATGTGTTTTCAAGTTTACAGCCGTGGGATTTCCACTTCAAAATAATGAGAAAGGAAGTGGATGCAAAGAAATTTGACTGAAGAAAGCTGCCAGAAGAGCTACAGTTTGATGGTATTTTCCCCAGAGAGAGTGCTTGTATCAGTGAAAATATAGAGCAGCAGTCCTGTAAATGTCAGCAAGGCCAGATACCATTAGAGATTTATACTGAGAGATGAAGCTGCTTTCCATTTAATTCAGAATTGAATTCAAAAGCAGCCAATTTAGATCTTTGATGTGAAGTGTTCTTTCAACGTCAAATCCCATTAGAAAATTAGGACCTGATTCTTGTTTGTATGAGAATATAAATGAGAATGTAGGGCAGTGGCAAAGGAGAAACTACATCTATGACAAAGCTAAGGTTTGGATTAAACCTTTTTTTACTGTTCTGGAGCAATCTGAACTGTACTGCACAGAGATAAGGATTGTGCTCCCAAAAAGCCTGAAACACTCAGGAGCAGGAGCAGAGACATACACTATGGAGATAGAGCAAACTGAGAGATTGTGCTAGAAACAAGTTCTTGGTCTAAGCACATGTACCTGTCTCATGCTTTCTCTTAAGAAAACTCCTCTCAGATAAGTAAGATTACTAGTAGCAGCCATAAGGTTGTTAAGGTTCTTCATTTTGGGAAGAACCTTAGCTGTATTCCTGCAAAATCTATGGATATGAACTTAGATTAGAGATGGGGTTCAAACCCACATAGGGAAAAAAAAGTATCTTTTTCTAGTTCAGTGACAAAATGTGGAGAACTGTGATTTGGCCTAATATAGTGGCATTCAGGCTGAATGCCACTTGAGGAAACCTTTTGAAGCTAGTACACACAATAATACATGTTCTCTATAATAAATAGAATATAACAGATGAGTAAATTTTGTCAGTGGTACAAACAACAGGAATTCATCAATCTGAACAAGCCTCATGTAAATCAACTAAGAGACTGACCTCTGTTTGAAGGGGAATTTCCCATTTTACTATGAAGAGGGTGGTGGTGGGTGTGAGGGTTTGGATGTAAAAGAGCAGAGCACATATGCTGCACAAGAGTGCAGAGCAATCAACAGGAAGCCTCCCAGACATGAAGCAGAAACCTGAGGAACAGTTAGGACTGGGAGAGCTCCTGGGCAAAGACCTGTTCAAGAAAACATTTAGAAGAAGGAAGAAATAAACTGGCTTCCCTTGCTTCATCCCTGCTGTCTGCAGAGGCTTGAACCTGAATAAACAGATGGCACTATGCACAGAAATGCAAGTCCTAACCTGAGGAGGAAGCAAATTTCAAACCTCTTACTTCCCTCCCAGGCCCCAATGGCTACCTTTGGGTCAAAAGGGATACAAATGATGAAAGAAGATGAAGAGAAGTCTAACTATATTAAACAAATTTCTGATCTGCTAGGGCTGTATTAGCTGTTTTGGGAGATATTCCTTTTTGAAAGTTCCTGTATATTTTGGCAGTTATTTTCTGTTTCAGAGGAAGTTTCATCTCCCACTCAAATTATGTTGCACATACGCGCAAAGTACAGCAGAGGGGAAATGCAAAAAGTGTACTATCTCTGGGAGCTGGTGCTGTGTGTATAATTCCTTACAATGAGTAAGCAATTTCCTTCAGGTCAGACATGCAGAAAGCTTCTTATATTTGTGATGATAAATGCAGTGATCTTTATTACTAACACGGGTAATAGAGTCTTTAACTAAAGTAAAAAGTAAAACCAGTAGTGGAGAAGTAAACAGAATTAGATATAGGTATAAATTCTGCATTAATATTTTTCTAGTGGTTTTAGAGGTGAGAAATGCAATTTTTTTTTTTTTTTAGCGAGCTTTCTGTTTATTGTGGTGTTGTTGTATCTGCTTATGCATGTGACTAACACAAATTTTCAGAATCCTTTTTTTTAAAGGAGACATCATTTAGCAGTTAGGCTAAAACTACTGTGTCAGGACCAGGACATCTGTGGTGGTGTAGAACTGGGTTTTTTTATTTATTTTCTCTTTATTGCAGGCCAAACTGTAATCATGAACCTGTGGCTTCCCAATGCCTAGAAAACTGTTTTGAGTGTTGAAGTCACTGTCAGAGAAAGATCTTTGTAACCAACGGCCAAATTCATCCCTGTTGTAACTGGAGCCACTCAGTCACAGGTGATTGTTTATATGAAGCAGATAATATTGCTGAATGGGATTTGGGGGTGTAGAGAGCAGTTGGAGAAGGTTAATATGAGAAGCTCTTTTTTTTTTTTTCCCCTGCATGCTAGTTTCTCCTGCTCAAAAATACTATTATAACAGTATATACTCAAGATGATGCTGTCAAGTATTTGACTTCATTTCAACACAATATTAAATTTATTGGCTAAAAGAGAAGAATTATAGAGCAAATATATTCTGTGTCTAATGTTACCTGTAGCCTTCTTGCTTGTCATCCCTCCATCTATCTTTTTAGAGTTGTGTTCACAATCATCAGAAGAGCAGTATGAAAATTGGTAGATGAACTGTTTTCCAGGGTAATGACAAAACTGGCCTATTAGAAGTTATTATTTTCTATTCTGAAAACAAACCCCAGTATTTTTTTAGTCTCCAGAGGATTTAACTGATGTCTTCACAAATTGTATTTCAATCACTGTAAATTGCAGAGGGAAATTCTGGCCACACTGGGTAAACTCCAAAGAAGTCTGTGGGGTCATGAATTCATGTGTGGTGACTATCCTAAGGCTCTCTGCAATACACAAAGCTATTAGAGTAAGGCTGCCTGACTTTGAACTTCTTGTTATAAACAGATCCATATAAAACCAGTCGTGTTATTGTAAAAACTACCTTCTCTGTTTGCTGTGGAAGGACACTCTTTGCTTATTCACTGATATGTCCAAGTGTGAGCAGGACCTAAATTCAGATGATCTGTGTGTGAAGCCAGCCAATGTAGAAAGAAACTAATAATCTATCTGTCTGTCTATCTATCTATCTATCTATCTATCTATCTATCTGTTATCAGTGGTAGCAAATGTTTAATGATTATAACTTTTTAAAATGTACCATGGAAACTCCTCAATAGCAGTGCAGTATTATGTAGCTGCTGCTCCTCAACAATGTTCTGCTTTGAAGGATCAGTCCTTTGATTATGAAGAGGTCTCAAGAAGAGGTGAAATTGCAGGCAGAGGAAAATAGTTTACACTGGTATGAAGCAGTATTTCATTTTGCCATGGCAAGTGCTGTGCAGTTCATGCTAACAGGAAGTATGTTAAGAGAGAGACGAACAATAAAAAAGCTTCTAGTGCATTTATTATAGTAAACATACATGCATTATATTCAAACTCTCAGTATAACTTACTTAATGCCACAGGCCAATTAGATCATCTCCAATCACATGTGGAAAGAGCTTAAGCTAATCTAATTTGCCCAAGAATGCTCCATTTATTTCTGTGTTTCTAATGTTTTTATACCATTACAAAATGATCACTAAACATGCCCTCCAGTATGGAGCCTCTGCGCAATCAGAAATGTAAGTTCAGAGGGCTATTCTTCCAGCAAAACAGTGATAACTGACTGTACTTCTAAATTATGTTGCTTAATGGTCAATGGACCAATGGGTGCCAAAATAAGGAACACTTGGTTCTAACACCTGAAAAGACTGCTAATAGTCAATTGCAAGTGTAGTCAATTTCTTAGTTTATCAGAGGAAGAAAAAAAAGCAAAATACTGAAAAACCAGTACAACCTCTAATTTTCTTATTTCTGTGGCTTTTGCCCTGTGGCAGTGCCGACCTTTGTAGCAGATTGGATGACTCAGGAATTTTAGTTCTCAGGATCCTTTGTTTCTAAATTATTTTTTTCTTGCATTCAAAGTCCTAACTGTATGAAAAATAATCTGAGGCTATAATATTGTAAAACTGTGCCAAAACCAGCTACAACAAAAAACCCAACAACCAAAAAAGCTCCCAAAATCAAACACCCCCTCTCCTTTGAAAACATCCCAACCAAACAAGAAAACTGTACATGAAGAAAAGTATGAAGTGATATTTGGTATTTTTGCGTATTTTGTTACAAGAAATGTTGGCACCGCAGTAAATAGGACAATGGAGAAGACATTGGTGCCATTTTGCTACACTGTCCTTAAATGAATAGAAATTTTAAAATTGAAAATTTTGTTATGCTTTATGAAAAATCTGGAGAGTGATCATAATTTGACAGACGCATCTAATTTATAGGCAAGGAGTACATATCACTGCATAACAAGTTGAAGGCTTAGGTCTTATGACAGGAAACATTTTGTTTCTCCATGTTTCACATGGGTTACATTATCACATTATTTCTATCTACTGGCATCAGGCTTTATCATATGGATCAAGTTAGCCCTAATAGTCTGTTTTTCCCTCCTTGTCATCTTCACTCGGAGCATTCAATCCAGACACTCACACAGTCTGAACCACTAACTCAAACTTGGGTTCTTTTGTCCTTTCCATTGCATTTCTCATAACTTTAATGCATGTAATACATTGTATTTCACTAACATTGGGAAGTGTCATAAACATCCAAGAGACTCCTACCCAAATTTCTCTAAATATTTTCTTGGTAAAACCAAGAAGGAAGCTGTATCCATCAAAACCCAGAAATATTCACTGCCATGTGAGGCTCATTCAAGTGTTCTGCAGCTGTAGTTGTAACTGCATTAAATGTCTTCAATAAAACTATACTTTTCCCTGGAGTGATTGAAGTAAAACATAATATTTTAGTTATATACTGTATCGCACATGAAATGTAATGATCTGAACTTACAGTATGTTGAAACCCTTTGTCACAGCACAAATTGAACAGTAGGCAAGGTCTAGTGTATGTTACAGGACATTAAAATGAGCATTCAACCAAAAGAAAATCATAAGCTGACTCTACCATAAATCTTGCGCACCCCTGGTGGCTATTAAAATTCCACCAAAATTCACATGCTAACGATGTGTTTCCAATCAATCCAATTTATCAACCTTGCGGGCTGATTAAAGCTATCCCACGATTATGATTAACTCGTTGCTGCTGGAAGCAGGATTTTGAGAAACACAAAACAAAGTGGAAGGTTTGGCTTCCTCAACGCTGAGAAGTTAATGGGAAACTGTAAACCTTAAGAAAAATGTTATGCCAGTTCATAAAAATCTCTGTGTTCAGGAAGGACTGACCACTTTTCCCTCTACATTTTCAAGCACTCTGTTGCTCAAGCAGCCAAATCATTTATACTGTAACCGTTTTCAAACACCATTAATTTATACCCTTAAAAGCTGGGAGTTTCTTCTTTGTCCCTCTCCCACTTCTGCTATGGGCTTCAATCTCCTCTTTAACAAATCAGGGAGGTGTCCATTTACAGACAGGGGGAAATAACTCCATTAATCACAGAAAAGGATTCTTTATGTAGAAATAAAAGCACGCACCACACTTTTTCCACATAGAGACGTGATAGTCATGTGGAAAGGGCCTGAATTAGTTTTTATGAATACAGCCCTTGGTGACTAATTCTTTTCTGGGGAGGGTAACAGGCAAATGTTATCCAGATGCATTCCTCTGGAATTATTCCCAGTTTCTGGAAGTGAAAACTACTGTACCTGTAGTACAATACAGGGTAGTCAGTGAAACTTGATATCAGCATAAATAGTGCAATAGTGCTCCCATCGCTTCTCGCCATTGCTATAAAAATTGGATCTGTTGTAAACATCTACCAAATCACCTTCCAGTTATTCAGTAATACCTGTGCCTATTCACACACTGATCTGTGTATGTGAGGGGAAAGTAACTCTGTGAGGTTGTAATCCACCTCAACAACCTACTCAAAGAAAGATGTTCTAGCTTTGAAAAATTTTGAACTCTGGCCAACAAATGGAATTTTGTTATCTGTTTAAAATTATTTTTAGAAAGGAAATGCCACACCCATTCTCTTTAGACGATGCTAGTGTGGGGATTTAGAAGTCCAATGCTAGGAAATAATCACAATGGTGCTAACAAAAATACTCCTGCAACATTCTTTTTACATTTTACTCATGGTGTACTACTTTTCAGACATAAAGATCAAAACATTTGAAAGAAAGAAATAGTAGCTGCTGTTACTCTCAAAGCATGGACATGGGGCAAGAGGATGTGAAGGGACTTGCACAAGCCATTCAACAAACATCTCCAATGGCAGCGTCAAGGATTACAAAAGTTAAGTATTAGAAAGTCCTTAACAAAGAGTTCTAAGTAAAGACCAGCCTTTCAGTTATTCTTCAGTGTGGTGATAAGTGGCTTCTTGTAAGTGCTGGAACACTTTGAAAATACTCCTTCAGAACTGAGAACAAACAGTGTTGTCGTAACACACTGTCCAGCCATTTGCCAAACTAAATAAGAGAAATCTCACTTTCCTGATATTAAAAAAAGCCCATTTTTAACCCTACAAGGTTTATCTACTCTTATGCATTTTAATATTTCTTTGTAACTATAAAGCAAGAGGAGTCAGATGCATGTATTCTACACCTTGTCAGTACATCTACTATTTTTTTTAACAAATGTAATTTCTTGTAATTACTTCTAGTAGTTGATGAGATATTATATTGAAATTTTAAATGTTTTAAAATATATCAGTTGCTCTCCTAATTGTAGCCATTGAAAACTCTTGTATACTTCCATAATTGGTAGACAGATATAGGGATTTCCAGGGGCTGTTTCACCAAATTTAAGACAGGCATTTAAGATAAATATTCTTTTTGAGCTATGGTGCTTTCCTCACCTACCATAGAAAGAACACAGACAGCTATCTTGTAATGAAGGCTTATATTTTAGATTGCTGCATTTAGGGGAAACTCACCACTAGGGTACACCTTGTCCTCTCTGAGACGTCTTGATGAATCATACAGAGGAGAGAACACCTTTGACTAGCTCACAACCAGAAAAAAAAGTGTTCATAAATATTTTAAATCTTCTATTTACAATTCCAGAAGATGTTCTGTTGTGATTTTCTCATTAGGAAATGTATAAGAAGTGCCATATTTGTGGCAGCATTGAGTGGGTGCAGAGTTTATCGTCGCTTCTCTGAGAAAAGCTAGGTCACCCTGACTCCTTATTACACCAGACCAGCTCTCAACAGCACGTAGCCAACAGACCTTTGTAGCAGAAAACCATTCTCAGAGCACTGAATGTTGCAGAGTGTAACAGTGAAGGTTTTGATTATGATTTGCAAAAATGCTCTACTCTTTCCATAGACAGGTATTTGCTCTATGTAATTCAGATAAATATGTACATATTTGTGATATGAAAAATAAATCAAAGCCAACCACCTCTTCTCCTTCTCTGCCAGGTACTCCTTGACTGGAAAGTACCTTCATAATTTCAATGTTCTTCTCCAATACAAGCATAGCTATTTCTTGAACAAAGGGCAATCCAGGATAGTGGTCTGAGCTCCTGCGATATTATCTGAGAAGATGATTTAAAAGCTTTACATTATAATAGCTTCTCTAGAAACTAATTTATTTAATGATTTTAACCACAAAACAATTTATTAGGCAGGTTCCAAAAGCTTATTTTTTATCAAGGCAAAGAGTTGATCCTCTGTTACTACTCAAACTGAAGATATTTCATAGCTTATGCAAGAAACATGTCATGTATTCAGGCACTGTTAAGTGGCCTTTTTGTTTAGTGCAATATAAAAAGTGGAGATCAATCTGTAGATCATATAATATTTCACTAAAACGAATAGGTATTTGGTAGGAAAAGCAAGTATAAAATAATAATGTATGGTGAAAGTAATGTATTGTGAAATGTATGTGAGAAAAAACTTTTGTACAAAGATGGTTAATCCTGAAAAACTCTAAGAGGTGTGTGTTTACTAATGAAATCACTGTTTATCGTGTGCTTAAGTATTTGCAAAAGCTAGATCTTCAGATAGCAAAGGTTGGACTTTTGGTACTTAAAAAATTGAGAACCCACACTTGTATAATTTTTTTGAAATGTATAGCCCTGTTCCCACAAATACTGTTTCCTACCACTAGAACAGAACACTAAGGCAGGATATTTTTCCAAATGTTCTTTTTTGGTGGAATACTGAACAAAATCCCAATGCTAAAGGTCACACTAGACATCTTGAAACAACTTTTGTAACAGCAACAGAAATAAAAACATAACACATTGTGCTGACTAGAGAAAAATCTGCTGATGTTTTCTTCAGTTCTCTTTCACTTTTGCCTTGTTCATTTGTTTTATTTATTCTGTTTCTAGGAATAAGAAAGCTATAGACTAATTTCCCTGAGAAGATGATACTCCAGCAGCCGTAGTCATTTGGGCTGGAGAAAATCAGCTGTCATACATGCTGTGAAATGAAGCAAGGGTTTAAAAAGGCCTTATAAATAGATCCACTCCTCACTAGCATTGAAATGGATTCCTCCCCTTCTCTGACTTAATATAACCTGAATTTGACCTGCAGGGCATATTGCAAGGCTCATCTTTTTTCGCTGTGTTTGAAAATGGGGATATACAATGGCCATTGTAAAAGCAGAACATTGATCGAGCAGGGAGGGAGGATCAGTATGTGAAGAGATGCTTCTTAAATTGCTCTATCAGGAGGTATTTTCAGATTACATCAATGGCATTTAGGCCATATGGAGAAGTTGCTTTTTCACATTTGCAGGAATCTAAATAAATAAATAATCCTGTTGTAATGAGCTATGAGTATTAATTTTTCATGCTGCCTGTTACTAGCCTCTACAGTCTTCCTCCTTCAGCTGAGATTTTTGGGGTCAGGCAGTCATCCTGACAGGGTGGGTAGAGTGCTCAGTTTGCCAAGGAATATAAATAGGACTAATTTACCAGTATACTGTCCTTGCTTACAACTAAATCTCCCTCTCTTTTTTCTTTCTGAGCTGTCAGAGAGCATATCCATCTACAACAGCACGCTTCTCTTCGGTGTGTGATGCAGACCTCTCATGACTGCTATTTGCAGGGCTCTGCCTGTTGAGTGGGTCAGGCAAAGCTCTCACTCACCACTCTGGTACTGGCAGTGGCAGCCCAGTAGCATCCTAGTTATTCTAACTTGTAGCATTGCCCCTGGTATTTGGTTCTTGCAAAACAATCACAATAAACTGCTAATTAATGAGGGGGTGACATTGATCTCATAGCATGAATCAGAGTTCCATGCACAAGGTTTAGTAAAGCCTGGACCATAAGTTACTATGGAGTATCCTTTGAGGAAATGTGGCAGCTCTTTCCCCTCAAAAATCAGGATGCTGCATCAGCTGCATTGAACTGAGCTATGAATGCTCAGGTGCTGCGTGTGCCAACAACAGCACTAATCACTCTCATTTCAGAGTTGGTATTAAAGACTCTATTCATGCCCCAAGGAGTGCTATGCAGCTGTTCAGTTCTTTTTTTTTAGAACATGAGTGTGGGAGGTAGGTTGCATAATGAGACATAGCCCTATATTATGTCCTCATCTGTATGTGGGAGGGTTTGAGCAAGCAGCAGCACATCTCAGTTTAAAAAAGGCCTTGAAGAAACACCTCTTTTGGCTTGTAGAACAGATCACATGATCGTTTCAAGATGTTTCTGCAGCACCTCAAGAACAGAAAAACCCTTGATTTTCTTTCTTAGGGAGATGGAAGAAATTTGTTTCCAGGAGACCTGGCCACCAAAGCAGAGGTCTTACTGGTAGCACACACTGATGCAGCTTAGCAATAGCTGCTTGCCATCTGGGCTTGTGCTGATAATTGGCCAATGATGTTGGTGAGATCGGTTCATCTAAGGAAAAAACAACCTAGTTCTTGTAGGAGTATCAGTGCTGACTACAACTCATAGAGCTACCCTTTCTAGACCAAATATGTATCCTCCAATATCTCCTTAATATGTCAGAGTGAAGCAAAGCAAGGTATCAGTATGTATCAGAAGTTTTGACCAGAAATAAATTCTTACAGTGGACCAAAGGAACAAACCTGCCCTTTGTTTGTCTGTTCTTGTTTGTCTGTCTTGTTAACTTGTTCTTAATAATCTCTTGGGCAATACCAATGTCTGAATCCTTTGGTTTCAGGGCATTTTATTTCTCTATTTTATTTTTTTTCTCTTGGATGATTCAGAAGCCTGAGAGCTCTCTGCTACAACTCTTTCAACTTCCCTCTAAGTACCAAGCACCATGCTTAAAGGGGCTCTTGCAGGGTGATCCCCTTACAAATCAGGAATTAGCACAGGTCTGTTTTCACCATATTTGCTCACCATCACTGTTGTACTGGTTCCCGTCTAGTTCTCAAAAACTGCCCCAAAAACTTCATAGTAACAGGCGAGAATATTTTAAAGCATCTGAAGAAACTTATACTAACTCTTCATTTAAATACTTTTTATTTTCTCAGTTTGCTGTCTTTGTGGGATATACTCCTGATATATATAGTATGTTATAAGAGAATTTTTTTGAAATGTAAAGAACTAAATTTCTTAACATCAAAACCACCAAACAGCCTAATTTAAAAACCCACAAACTAACATGAGAAGAAGAAAAAGGCCCAAATTATTCCTGATTTTGATAAAGAGACTTCCAGTAAGTTCAATACATAATATTTTAACTACTTTGAGATAGGATTTATATCTTAACTTTTCTGAGAGCTTTTCTCAACAGTGTTGCAGAGGTCTGTGTATTGAAAAGTGAACTTTCAGAAAAATTGAAGTTTCTTAATGCAAATTTTTTATTTCTTTTAAAATTACTGTTTTAATCTTTGGGAAACAAACCAAGCTTTTTCACATGAGGAATCTGATGAAATTTTGACCAAAAAATAGAGCACTAAGTGATCTGGTTAAAAACATTCAGGCTCAATATTTTAATGACTTATCCCTTCTTCCCTTGCCCAAATACATTTAGGGTTCTAGAAAAAGGTGTTTCTCAGAATGAGGACAAAAAGGAGAAACTCATTATGTTTAAGAGGTTTCAAAGCTTTCTTTATTCCTCTCAGACCCATACTAAGCACAGGATTTGGACACACAAAACCCACCATCTTTATGATTTTGGGAGATGATTTCTGGAACTTCCTTTGCATTCATTTCTCCCAGACTATCATGCCATCCCAAGAAATACCTTTCCCTATAGGCTGAACATCTCTCTCATGTTTCCACATACAAGATGTTCTGCTATATGCCCATCACCCTGGCAATGGGCACAAAACTATTTCTTCAAAGTTCTGTGATGAAGAATATGATTCATGTCTACAAAATATGGCGTCCAGGGATGGGGCAGAGCCATAGGGGTAACACCATGCACCTTTGTGCAACTTAAGAGTTAATACATGATAAGTATATTAAAAAAAATGTTCTCTGGATATATAGCTCTATTATCTGTTTTTATAACCTATTGTGTCAATTTATGAATTAGTAAAAATATCCTCAGTATTCATGTATTTTTCATGCTGATATTTTACATATAGTTGTCATAGAATGACTAGAAAATTTTAATTACTGCTATTGAATTTCTAACCAGGCTGTTGATCCAATATACATATGCCATTAGTACAAGCTTATTTAGATAACATTGTCTTGTTCCACAGGCATTTGTAAAATTATCTACATTGAACAGCACAACCGCTCAGCTGTCAGGTTATCAATATATTGATTTATTTATGAATAATTTTCTATTTATCTCTTCTAGAAGTAATCAGAAAAGAGTCACTTTAAATAAACTTCTCTTCACAGATGATTGATTGATTATAGAAAATGTAATTTCCTATCCTTTCCAAAGATCTAGTTTCACATATAACTAAACATTTAACTATATTGGATGCAAGTTGCTTTTACTTTTCTTATGACAGAAGGGTTAAATCAATGACTTATAGCTGAACATTGAATCCCCTCTTACTTCAAGTATAGCTCCCTTTGCAAGGAATAAGCGGAAAAGAAACCATCAGAAAACATGGATATTTCAGTCAAAAATATTTGAGTGGAGAAATCGTGCAAGTGCAGGTATGTCTCTCTATGTAAAAGGAGTCATGCTGCTATTTCTAGCCCAAAAAACGGAAAAGTTGCATAACAATAAAATATGATTATATTGGACATGATGTGCTTTCAGCTACCCTGGTGCAACCCATGGAAAACAGTGAGGCAGCATCTAAACAAAAAAGCAAAAGATGTCCCATTACTTCTTACTCCCCAAGAAGAAAACATATGGGTATTCAGCAGTTTTCAATTTGTGAAATAAAGGGAAGATGCAGAGGTCCCTCTGGGCTGAATGGGCTGACCAGCAGGTGAGGCTCCAGGGGTGAAGACAGCAACCCTTCCTTGTCCCTGCTCCCTGAACCATCCTCAAAGTAGGACGTGGGGGCCCCAGGAAGCCAGAATGGACAGCCTGCAGATGGTGGGCTGGACACCCACTGCAGCCACAGGGACAGCACATCTTATCCATGCTCGTCAGGCCTTGTTGTGGTTTTCCTGCTGGGCAGCAGAGAGCTTACCCTGCATCCCTTTTACTGACCCATATTCCGTGTTCTCTTCTGGTTTCTAAACATTTCTTGGCTTGATGAGCATTCAAAAATTTTAAAAAAATTATTTAGCAATATTAAGGTCGTGTCTTGATCGTTGTCAGGTGTGCTGAGGCATGATTTAATCTCAGTGCCTAAAATGTTTATGACTTCAGGCTCCCAACCACAGAAGTTTTCCTGCCAAAATGGAGTAGGTTGCAGCTCAGACCTTTAGAGAAGGGAGGGATAAGCCATGCCATGTGATGAAATAGCGTTTCTTTGTCAAACATTGTTGGTTTCAGTTATGACTCAATATGAAAAGACAGGTTCCTAAAGAAAGTTTCCACATTTCAGTGCCATTCATAAATATTTTAACTTGCTTTTACTTAATGCACGAATGAAAAAACCATAAAGAGGATTTGACCTTAAACCCTTAATTGACAAAGACTAGTTTAAATCCTCTGCAATAGCCGACTAATGCAGTACCATTATGAATCATAAGGAATCTTAGCATGATGCATTCCCATTGTCACTGAACTAGTTAAAGCCAGTGAAGCATGACTAAATTGTTGTGACATTTTCCCAGCCCTACTATTACCTGTCAGATGGGAAAAAATCAAGGCGTCAGGACAAGCTTCCATATTGATGTGCTTGCTGTTGATATTAATTGATGTAAATGGATAAGCTTGTCCATCAACAGTAACAAGCACATCTGCTCATTGTAAAAAGAAATCTTCTTAACCTTCTGTTCTTTTCAGACTCTTTTGATATGAAAAAATACTCACTTTATACTCAGCAAATATGATGTATATTGTGTTTGTTTTTATATATTTTTTTCTTCTAATTTGCTGACAAAATGAAATATGAACTATTCTGGTATTTCATGTTTTTGCTCACAATGGATTGAGTTATATAAAGTAGGACATGGACAAATTACAAAAGCCAGAACAAGCAGGGTACCTAATAGTCTTATATAACCGCAAACAGTCTGCATCTGCTTTAATCCATCATCTTCCTTAGTGCTCTTTGGAAAAAAAAAAAAATTCTTTCTTTCTCTTTATTCATTTTAAGTACAAAGAAGTTTTCCATGGACTAAAATAGCAAGACTTTTCCTGAGAAGTACTACAGACATCTATAGTAAAGAATCTTTTGGGTATTTTTCCTTGATGAATTTACTAATTTCCAATGAATAGTACATGTTGTGATACAAACAGAATTCTCCTAAAGCTCTTATTGGCAGAATAGCACTTGTGCCAACAAAGACAGCTCATAGAGAAAATATATTTTTTTCAAATGTCATCCTCTGTCCTATGATTTTTTTTTTCTTCTGCCAGGTTAAAAAAAAAAACAAAAAAACAAAAACCAAACAATTAAGAGTACAATATAAATAATAATTCTGAATTCCATGTATTTTCATTCAGTTATGATTTGATTTTAATTAGAAATGTGATGTCTCCTAGCAGAAATAAAGTATGCACTGAGCATCATGTTTGTTTTGAAATCATATTAATGAAGGCAGCCACTGCTGCAGACTATATTTAGCATTTCTGTTGATAGAAACACAGAATAATTCAGAAATATTTTCATGTTGGTGAAATATTTGCTGGAAAATAAACCCAAGTATTGAGAGAAAGGTAAATGTAAAAGTAATCAAGTTAAACAGAATTACTTTCAATACAGTACATAAGCAAATGGATATACTTTGAAGAGAAGCAAACTGTAATGTTTTTAAAAACCTAAATTTTGCCATTGTCTAATAGAAACCTTTTACTAATTTTTTTTAATGTTCTACCTAACATAGCTGTACTATGAAGTTCAAGTAATCTGAAAGTGATGCTGAGATCTAAAAGAGACATGAAGGCTAAAAGAATGCCAAATTAAACCTCAACTCATTATCATCTTTGCTTTAAACTCTGTTGGCATATGTCTTTTTCCAGAAATGTCTTCCAATCCTTCTGAAGCTATGGTTAGAAATCCAGACTGTTTGCACTTCCTGGGAATAGTTTAAACAAAGGGAAGCAGTTCAGCTATTGTTAAATTGTCTTGGTTTTTTTTTTTTTTTTTTTTTTTTTTTACCTTTGTATGAGCAACACCCCCACACTAAGTCCCCAGCAAATGAAACCTTGCTCTGAAGTCTGCAAGTTGCAGTTAGCCACTATTTATAACACTCACACTCAAGGGAAAGTGTAGAGATTTTGGAACTGTCCAGATTACAGCCTGGAAGCTTTTGTCTTCCCAGCACATCTGATGCACGCGAGTTACTGGAAGGCTCTTTTCTGTTGTTTTAGAGCTATCTGAAATAGCCAGGAAAATGTCAGCTAACACAAACACATCACAATGCTTGATGTGATACTTCTTTTGAATCACTCTTCCATTTCAGAACAGAAAAACAAAAAAACATGTTGAAATTTCATTTCAGTATGATATGGCTTTTGATCATTCTTTTCAGCTGGATCCTATGGAGTATTTATTTGTGAGCCCCAAATTTTCTGCTGATGGAAACATATGAAAGAACATTGAGGAGCCTCACTGACTTGTAGCCATTTACCAGAGCAGAGGTCATATCCCAAAGACTTCACAAGGTAGAAAGTTCATTTTCTACAATTAAACAGTTGTGTTTTAAGCAATTATGTTTGAAATAAAAAATAGCTTTATATCAGATCCAAAGAGACAGAAAATTCACTGCTGAGGTATAATTCATATTGAATGTAAATAAATAATGTACTATGGCTTCTATTTCTCTTTCTAATGCTTTTAAAGAATGGAAAGATTTCCTTATAATTTAAGACTACATTAGTCAGTAACCCTTCATAATGTTTGATCCAGACCAATTTTGGAACCAATTCAAATAAATGCCATGGATAGGCAATAATGGAAAAATATGTATTAAATAAAGTGGATTAAAAAAAATTAAATACTTTGTATAACCACAAGAGGATATAACATTTTATAAGTCTTTGTATTTACATTTTTTACAGAGACAATGGAAGATATTTGGTTCTGACTCATCTGTAGGATGTTAACTACCACTTGGCCAAATTTCAAGAATTAGCAGCAATTGCATTAAGTCCCCCACAGATACTAAATAACATCTATGATCTAATCAGAAATTATTCCTCTCAGGATTTGATTTTACTTAAATACAAATCAGATAAATTAAGAAATACAGGAGGAAATAACAGGCTCAATCTGAGTAATGATTTTTAATAATCACTGATCTCAATTGTATTATAACTTAAAACCTAAAATTGAATGCTACCTCATTTCCCTAGAAGTCCAAACAACTCTTTGAAAACAGATATAACATTATGAAAGTATTTAATTTCTATCATAGAAACTATATCATGTAATACAGTACAGAGAGCATTGCAACAATCATTGCAGTAATTATTCAGATGTTGTTGAGCACTCAATAGGTCATGTCATGATTTATCACAGCTTTCTCAATAACTACAATTTCCAATAAGCACAGTGATCTAAACCTGTTATAATTTGGATTCTGAAATAACTCAATTCAATTTAGAATACTTATTCAGTTCTAACTATTGCAAATTAGAGCAGAAATTGCCCCTCTCTTTGGGTGTGTTCACATGTGTTAGTGTCTATGACTATAAGTATTTCTTTTCAGTGAAGTCAGATATACTCCTCCCACATCCATATGGTTCAAGTCTTTGAGATTTATGATCATTAAATATATTAAATTTCAAACAAAATAAAATCCAAAAAGTGGGTAGAAAACACTTGATTTCTTAGACCAGAGACATGATGTTAAAAAAACCCCTAACACTATGAAGAGAGCTGTAACTTTCTTTTAACTAAAAAGCATATTTGAGATGATGAAACAATTCAAAAATTCATGTATAATTTATCATTTTTCAGCAAAAACATTTTAAGAAGTCAAAACACTTCACTCTGACATTTTCAAGTGAAATGTTTTGATTTTTTTCATTTCAAAACAACTTTTCATTTAGAAGAATTTAGCACCTTTTTAGATGTTCCCCTGAATATTTAATATTTTGGTCAATCTGAAAGCAGAGTCTCAGATGTCTTTACTTTGGGAATATTAAAAATGTTCAAATTATTTTTCCAATTGATTATTCTTTATCCAATTGATCAAAAAATTCAGTTGGTCACACAGCTCTCCTCCAACACTCCTGTAAGCCTCAATACCTATTTCAGGTCCATTAGATGCACATGAGAGACATGTCTAAGTTTCCAGCATTGGTGTTACTGCTCTGTAAATGTTAATGCAGATTTGGCCCAGAAAATATGTCTTATCTGAGGAGGAATGATACATCAGCAATAGCAGTAGATGGAAGCAGCAGACTAGTCCTGATAGATCCCATGCTACTGACATCCCTCCTTTTGCCAGAAGTTTAACAGCAGGAAAAAAAAGAAAAGAAGTAACTACACAAGAGGAAAAAAAAAATACTTGGATGGATTGGTCTATATGGATATACTGAATATGATTAGTGCACTTAGGCACTGTGGGATTACACTGCTGTCACAACATGACTAGCACCCACCAGTTTGTATTGCATGGGTCGCGCTCTTCCCTCTTTGCTATCATGCAAACTTCTTGGCACAACATTCCCAGATAAAGCTGAAGAAGGAATCGGAACATGAATGTTAAATATAGAGAAAATGGATTTAGACTTATTCATTTCTGGTAAAGAGGTGTTGACTGTTATCCTGTTTGTTTGGTTCCACACCCACCATAAGAGGTGAGTTTTGTGCATTAAGGATGCTATGGAAGTGAGGCGGAATTTGCTCAGGGAGCAAGCATGCTGAAACTTCCATGAGGATTCAGATGGACCTTGGCATTAGAGCTTTTTTCAAGGGTGAATTTAGCATCTCTGGGGTAGATAGGTAGTGGCACTGAAAATGTGGAAGTAGGCACTGAAAGATTAAATTCTTTGGTCTTATTTTTAGAGTACATGCTTGAAGAAATTGGCAAAGCAGATCCCAAACATTTCAGCTACCTGTAACTGCAAGTCCTTAATATTGGTAACTCTGTTATAATTATTCAAGCTGTGTGTCATCATATGAACCTAGAGGATTCTCTGCTTTAGAAGAGGCCTGTGGAGAAGAGCCTTCCTCCTGAGCTTGGGGCTGCAGTCAAAAAGCTAAGAAGCAGCTTTCTGTGTAGCAATATCCCTGCATCCTAAACAGTCTCCAGATTTTTGCCCACTTTTTTNNNTTTGCCCCTTTTTTTTTTTTTTTTTTTTTTTTTTTTTTGTTAAGCACTTATAAATTATAAGAACCATAAGGCAGAGACTTTTGCATAAGGGAGAATAAGGGAGAGCTGCAAGAGACAATGGGTTAAATCTTGACCAAGTGAATCAAATGTACAGAGAAACATCCATCTGCACAGGCTAGAAATAAGATCATTTCAAAGCTTATAACTGAACTTGATGCTGTCCTTTAATGTGCAACTAAACAATTCATAAAGTTCATGGTTGGACTTGACCCCTGTTACTGTGCTCCTTCTTGGCAGTGTTTCTTGGAAAAAGCTATTGCACAGATCAGTACAGGAGAACAGAGGTTTATTTGAAGCAAACCAAGGATTATCCTGATCAGATCCCTACAGACATGCTGACTGTGGACTAAAAAATATGTTAGGTATCAAACTGCACAGACTGGAGATATTTTAGACTGAGATCTTCAGACTTATTTTTCCCCTATAATTAGATTTTTCACATGATTACTTCTTTAATTTGTTATGTAAAAATTTTAAAAATTACACTAAATTGTACTCATAGCAATTGAAACAATGTGTTTGTATCCTAGTGTTTTGAAACCAGTTTTATTTTGTGTCAGGGAACATATTAGCAAATACATGTGATACAGCAGTTAGGAGTTACCAGATTTAGTGATCAATCTTCCTTTTTGCGTTTTCTATGCAGGTCCAGCTTACTTATCAATTTTGCTTTATTTGATAACTGGTGGTGGGGGGCTGAGGGGGGCTTTCAGCTGTTGTGGAAAATACGTAAGACTTTCATGATGCACAGAATACCCCAACCTACAACAGCTAGCAGACCTCCTGAAGTGCCATTAGATGTCTAAACATACTGAAAAACACAAAATCTGTCAGCAGAATACTCTTACACTCATTGAAGTAGTCATGGTATGCAAATGAATGAACACAAGTAATTTTGGTGGCAATTTCTGACCTTCATGGTTCAGATGATGCAGATATTTGTCTTATGTACTTAACCAGGATAAGATCTGCCAACACAAAAACTGAAATCAGATTTGAAACCAAAGAAGTTGCATACATATATGTAGCAGAAACTTTGCTCTTAACCTGGTCCTTGGGTCTGGGAAAAATGGGCTATTTGAAAGGGACAAAATGTATGAACAATCTGACTTTGTCAAGGGTTGCTTTTCAGACTGCCTAGCTTTAGGCATTGAACTAAAGTGAGTCTTTAAAATAAGAAGTTAAATGTTTACTCTCTCTCTAGAGCAGCTGAGAGGGGTGGTTTTCTATGAGGTGTGATTCACCTAAGAAACTAGAGAAACTAGAGTCATATAAAGTTAGTGGGCATATGCTGCAAAGGAAATGGACCAATGATAGGGGTAACCAGATCTTTAAAAAATACATTTTTAAAATGGCAAATATCCTGTTCTCACCTGTACTTTGAAACATGGACACATATTCACATCCTTTGTTTTTAAGAGTTTTTACACTTTATAAAGTAGAATTCTTTCACAATAAATTATAAGAATCAAATAGTAAACACCTACAGTCATCACTAAGGTCAGCATCAGGACTGAGAAAAATAGCAAAATGCAAACTAGTAATTTAAGAATGCAAAGAGCACATGGTACTTGGAACTTTTCTCATCACTTCTCTGTGAGGCAGAATTATATGTTTTAAATTAACTTGTCTCTGTAGCCGTGAAAGTGAATTTCTTCTTTATCATGTAGACACAACCATCTCTTCAGGACAGAAATAACTGAACTTACCAGAGGCCAATATCTACATATAAAGCTTTTTTTTTTTGACATAACCATATGTAGCAGTGCACTGTACCCATGGTGATTGGTGGTATTGTCAGATACAGTTCAGAGTGGAATGATCTGTTGGAGAAAAAAAATCAATCTAGAAGCTTTCCTAAGATGTATTTCAACTCATCCAGTTTACTTGAGGAAGAACAGAACCCACTGTATATTAATAAAGACAGGTAAAGCTGAATTTGTTATGCCAGCAGCTCTTTCTGACCAGTCCTGCAGTGAGTGGTTGTTGCTGGGTTGCTGCATGGCAGGTGCCTGCTGGAGTTTATGGATCCCAGAGCTGGGTCTGGACTGCGAGTGCTGCTCTACCAGTCTCTCCTGGCACAGTCAGCATTACTTCAGAGTCAGATCAGGAGGCAAAAATGTCATAGTACAGCTAACAGGAGCATTGCTATTTCTCTTCTTCCTGCTAGGCGACCTGATTTTTCCTTCTCATCTTCCTCTTTCTCTTGCCTTTATTCCGACAGAAGGAGTGGTGTAGCAGCAGTATCAATGGTGATGCTGCTGCTGTGACAAAATGTGCTGCAAGCCTGTGCATTTTTAGACTGACTTAAAATATTTGATCTGTTCTTTTCTGGATAGGAGGCAACTTCTCCTGCTTCTGCAGAAACTTCTCCACTCGTTTTTAAGCACTACCTGAACTCAGCTCCCTGTATGGTCAAAGGGAAAAATAAGAAACTCCAAGATTTCATTTAGATTTTAGGTGGCTGATTCTTTCTCTACGTGAGCTTCTCTCATCTCATTGAATACTGAAGAACCCTAGGAAAGGTATTCTCTCAGTTTAGTTGCCTTGAGAAGATTGGATCAATTCAGTATTATGGGGCAATATAATTACTCATTTGAGAGGGAAGAAGCAAATTATCCAGTACATAAGCTTCACTGAATGCATGGCAATAATACAGGACAGCAAAGTACTTGAGCAATGGAATATCTCTGTCACATTTACTTTAAACATCATAATGTTTGCATGTATTTGTTTAATTTTATATAAATATAATTCACTATCTTGGAGAGAAACAACAAGTCATAGGCAACCACTAAAGGTCTGTACCCTAAACTACAAAGATATTGCATTAGGTGATGGTAAAGGTGAATGAATTTGAAATGTAATAAAAATAGTGAGAATGTGATGAAATACATTGTCTATTCTCTGTCCTCTCACATAAAATGTATTTTCATGCAAGACATTTCAGCTCCTAACTGATCGTTTTTTGTTTTTCTTCAAATGGAGTTTCAGACTAGGTTAGTATTATCCAGCTAAAGCTTTTTCTGATGCCTGGACTAAAGAGAATTGCAACTCCAGCTGTCAGCTTCCAGCAGCCAATAACAGCCCTATTTACTTGGAAATTTTGCCAATTTTAATTAGCTGTTATATCTACTAGAATATGCAAGCACTGCACTTAACTAGTACTTTGTCTGAATATGTGTTCTTTACCTTAGAATACCGGTAAAGTCCTATGTTTTTATAGCAGAATAAAGAAAATAAAGCTATTTGTGTATTCCTACCACCCCCCTAGTTTTTCAATATACAAAGATTTGCTTGTTTGATTGCTTTTTTACCAGGCATGCATCTACTCTGGAAGATAGCTAATTAAGACTGAAAAAGCATTTTGCAGACTTACCTGCAATGTTAATAAACTATTTTTATTTTATGTGTGCATCTATGTGAGTATACATATGTACTCACACATATGGCTGAACATATGCTTAGGACAATTAAAAGACAATATCAAGCAAAACCAAAAACCAAGACACCTCTCCTTTTTTATGCTTATTTTAACGCGTACCTTTGATTTCAAAAGGGAATATTTCAATGGCATTTTGTGGATAGGACAGACAAGTAACTTTCCAGTGGGGCAGTAGTCTTTGTCATGCCATTTTAATTACCCAAGCTGGTTCATTTCCAACATGATTAACACTTGAAAAACCAGAACGGTTGTGGACTGCAAGTTTAGAAAAGCTCAGAAAAGCTCAGATACTTCTTTTGGAGTCAAAACTAACTCAGGTTAGTTTTTCTACCCTGTCATTGCCTGTTCTTATTTTTTTTACATCTGCAACCAGCAAACTGGCAGTAAGCAACAATTCTATAAGTATGCTTTGACCCTGACCCATGTGAAACATATGAGAACAATCGTGGGTATTTCTAATCACACTATAGGAAACAGCTCTCTGAAAGTGGCTGTCACAGCATGTCATTTTGTCATATTTACAGGCATACAGGTATTTGAAGCACCCCAAGGTATCTCTAAGTAATTGGCATGATGATTCCAATCCATTGCTAGCTATGAATTAAATATCTAAACAGTTTTGGTTAACGAACTAATTATCCTAGTGGAAAATTGTATCTTCGCTTTATTCAGTGAGCTGGAAATAGAACAGAAGCTAGACATTGCTGTTCCCAGTGTAACTGATTTTTGATGTGAAAGGAGAAGGCAAACAAGTTAAGATATATCTTACTGATGTACATTGTAGACTGTTTAAGACCCCTCACCTAATCTGAGTCTGTCAAAAGAATCTCTGCATTCAATAAGCAGTTTGTAGCAAGAGGGGCGTAGTACTGAATAAAGAGGATAGTAAGAAAAGTCTGACACTTGAAAGGTCTTTGACAGCCTGTGGCTGACTGCTGATAGTGTTTAGAATAGACTTATTATCAGCCTTGGTGTATCTTATCAGTATGAACATGGTTGTTTGAAAATTAAACAGCGTGGAAAGAAAGGTCTCACACTCAGTATTTTTAATACCTTTGCATTTAAATATGGATTTCCAAAAGCTTAAAAACCCTAACCATTCTTCTAGTGTATGTTTTTAATAATTTTCTGCAAAGAACAGGCACAGTCAAGCCACAGCCTTATTTAAATGCATTGTTATAGTATTATTTAAGCTTATAATTATAAGACCAGAATAAAGCATTTTTTATTTAAAATAAGGAATTTTGTAAATGGAAAGAAAAATACAAACATCTTTTTTTTTTAGCCTTCTTTTGTTTGTTCCTTTGTTAATATCTTGCTCTGCTAGGTTTACAAATCCTAAATAAATAGAAATTAGTGCTCCTTACTTTGCAGTCCATTTGCTTTAGATGTTTGCCTTGAGGGACATTTGTGTATTCTACTAATGGCTGCAGCAGAGTGCTGTCTCATTTTCATTCTGGCAAAAAAAGGCCGTTTCCATGGTTACAGTTTCATTTGCTAGAGAGAAACTGATGGCTGTTAGTGATCCCATCATAAGCAACTTCTGTCAGATTTCTTATCAAGTAGACATATTTTGACAAAGTGAAAGATAACACCATAATAAGAGAACTAAGTTGCTACTCTATGTAATGAACCATTTAACATTAAATGAAATGTGAAACCACATTCTTAAGGCTGAAGGTAGAGAGAAAAAAAGTAATATTTATAATTTACAAAAATAAAAAATATTCAGTGCTGGAATAATGACACTACTCGCTTTCTGTTGTCAAGGTAAATCTAGTAGCATAACATTGATTTATGTTTTAGGGTCATATACAAACCTTCACCATCATCTCTGTCACAGAAAGACTGCATGGATTTATAATTACTTTTAGATTTTCTTGTGGTACTTCATTTGGCTAGGTATGGTCCAAGACTGAGACAGGGGCTAAATGTGATGGCTGGTAGGCCACACCCCACACACACATCTTCCCCCAGACCCAGCTCAGACTAAGTCTAGCATTTTGCCCCACAAAATATATGCCATATCTATCCAGAGGGAATACTGTGGACTTAGAAACCTGGAAGAACATGCTCCTACCCTTTGCTGCTGTGAGCTGGGCAAGATGCCAGACAACAGACAAGATTTGCCCCAAAATATTCTGTTGTACAGAAAATGTTTATTGGAGCCCTACGTAACCTGAGAACTGAAGCTAAATATGGTTATTGAAGGGAAAAGAAGACAGTATACTGTTTAATTTTAGATGTTTATATTTCAGATCTTTAAGTATCATTTAAGGATTGCATCACCAGGCCTCCAGGCTTTCTTGGTTCACTGTCACAGGAAAGCCTAAAAAAACCCTCCAAAAGCTAACCACAGAGAAGGAGTAGAATAGAGGAAAATAAAGAAAACACGTCATTGACATATTAGGATAAAAAAAATGCCATGAAAAATATATCACAATAGATTGTGGAAGAGGAGTGAAATAACGAAGAAAGTAATACTGATACACTTAAATACTAATACACTCTACCTGAGGTGTATGGTCTGGGGTTAAGCTGAAGATATGTAAAGTATATTTGTATTAATCCATATCAAGATTTTTCTCCTTAGACTCCTCCATAAATCTCCGTCTATATACAGATATTTGTTTAAAATTTAATCTCAGCTGAAGCAGAGTATCAGTTCATTATTGCCCTTCACTTCTTTAGTTGTTCAGCTCTACAAGTGATGTGAAATGTTATCAGACTGAAATGATAGTGCCTGATTCTTATCTAAATTGATTTTTTTTTATTTTTAGATTTCTTCAGCACACTCAGAAATGGGATGTAACTGTTTAATCAGTTTTAAGTAATTTGTTATCACCCAGAAACGTACTTTAGAATAGCTAAGAGAGGCAAGTAAAATGGTGTAGACCTACTTTGCACACTGATATCAGGGCTATATGTGAATTTGAATTACTTCCAAAAAGCTTGCAATGTCCCAGAGGTTCTTCTGAGACACAAAAGCAGTTGTCCTGTAGATTCACGTTTAATTCTTTGTTGTTATAAATGCTGTGTAGTCCATGGAGGCTTGAAAGAGTTCACTTGCCTGCCCTGACTTGTATTATGCTTGAGCAGAATCTTAGCTTTAAGGTACCCATTGAGCACTTCTGGTTGCTTTTGACATTTTACATATTACTTACAAGCACAGTGTGGGGTATCTTGAAACGTAGGCGTCAGAACTCAAAATGAATGGCACTGAGTTCATTCTTTCAACACACAACCACAGAATCACAGAATCACAGAATCACAGAATCACAGAATCATAGCATGGTTTGAGTTGGAAGGGACATTAAAGGTCATCTGCCAGGGGCAGGGATACCTTTCACAAGACCAGTTTTCTCAGAGCCTGCTCCATCCTTCAGAATTGAATCCTGCAGTAAGACTGTCAATGAGACAGACGATGTGTTTCTGGACACTGAATTAAGAAGCCTATGTCAGCATCTATGAATGCATGGCTGAAACCAAAGGATTTCTGTGAAGTCCAGTTGATGAGGTTCTGTTCTTTACACAAGAGCCAACCATGACTTTCTTTCATACCCAGGATTCCACTGACTTGGATCTAGAATGAGTTCCCCTGTCATAGCTCTTTCAATAAGCTTAAAGGATTGGATCTTCTACAGAAACTGGCACTGACCTACTTCAGCTTCCACTGATGTTAATGATAAAACTCTCTGGTTTGAACTCGAGCAGAGTTAGGTCCATGGTACAGTCTTTTGAAAAATCCCACTCCATATGGTTTCTAAAGAGTTAGTGATGAACAAAAGGCACTGAAGTAATCTATACTTCTCAGATGGGATTTCTAACATACATATAATAGCATCAGTGACACAGGAATTGAATGCATGGCACTCTATTAAATTCCATAAGCTATAATACCATATTTCTAAAGCTGTGGGAATGTTAATATCTGTGTTTGCTCAGCGGCTGTGCCTCACCACAACCTCAGGAATCTATCATTTATGAATTAGAGGCAGGGTGAATGCCTCCATGTCATGAATAGGAGCTGGGTGAGAATAGATGCAGGGCCTGAACAACACAAGAGCTGTCACTTCTCCTCAAAAGACATACAGCTTCCTCAATGACTCTAAAAAATCTAAATCAAACAGACAGACAACAGGTAGGTTTGCATAAGTACTCCAGAAAGGCCTCCCTAGAACATAAATTTTTGGGCTGGAAAACATTTCTTTACCTTTTTCCTTAAGCACAAACTTAAGATAATCATGCTTATTCATTTGCTGGTGGTGTGAGGAGCACAGATGGATCTTTCCCTTTTATTTTCATTTCATACCTGATGTTCACTACAATACCCACAAGGATTTAAATAGTTTGGGGTTTTTTTTCAGAGTGGCAAAGATGACTTAACTGCATTGCCAATATTACCAGAAATGTAAATTTAAGATGAGCCTTTTTAGTTTTATGATTAAAATATCTGAGTGCTTTAGAGTCACAGTTGCCACTGCAGTTCAGTCTTTCTCCGAATTCCTAAGTAAGAGCACTAATTTTCAGCAATGCTTCACTTTTACAGTTTGTAATTTGAAAAACCGTTGTTATGCTGTCTAGGAGCAGTCAGTCCTAACATTAAAGTGCCTAAGAATTTTATATGTTTGACTTTCAGTGGGATTTGAGAACTTCATTACCATAGCTCTTCCTAAAAATCAGGGATGAGGAATTTGTAACCATTACTGATTTTTTCAAGAAGAAGAATTCTTGTGTAGATATATTTATTTGTTATTGCCTCAGTGAAAAATGCCATGTCACCTCCTGGTGCCAAGGATCTGCTCGGGCAAACCGACAACTACGAGCAACAACAAAAACTGACAACTGCATAACTTTGCCAAGCATTAGGAGAAAACAGCTGTTCATTCTGCCCATGGTGCATAAAGGGCTTTTTAGGGCCCAATATCCAAGATGCTGCTCTGTAGGAAGAGGAAAGGTCCTGACTCAAGTTGTTTCCTGTTCAAATAAGAAACAGTAAAAGCAAATCTAGCAGCATTAGCAATACACTAACACACCCTGGGTCTGACATGTGAGTCAAGAAAGAGAAGCAGAGAAGCTCCTCCAAGAATACATGGTAAATACTGAGGTGCAATTTGGTGGCAAGGTATATCAGAGACAGGTATCTCTTAAGAGACAGGTCTCATCCTACAGAAAAGAGAAGAACAAACTTTTTGAAATTTATGTTTAAGTCACTCTAGGTGTATTGATGTATTTTCAAAGCAATTTGCCATTCAATTGATGTCAGCAGTGACATCAGGTTTCCTGGTACATATCTCAGCATTCATGTGACAAATCGAAGGGAGAGAAAATGTAGCAGAATTTACCATTCCCAAAAAAGTTGAGCTCAGATAGATACTATGTATTCTACCTAGAAGATATTATTGATATAGTGATATCACATGAATTTACAAGGTATAAATTTCATTTTTCACTTTGCACCTGATCTCAGAACTGATGCTTTCAGAAATGTTGAGAATGGAAAACATGAAAAAACAGACAAATAGACATACTCTGTGTTTTAACAATCTTAAAAGCCAAGGCAACATGTATTTTATCTACAAGGATGCTCAAAAGATCTGTTCATGCAACATGTACCAAAAGTTGGAAATGTTTCCCAGCAGCAAAAAGAAGATTGGGCCAAAGCATGAAAGATTTCAAAAGGTTCCTGCGAAGTTTGGCATGTAAGGTGTGTTTCCTTTTTATTTAGTATAAAGAAACTAAACTTTTGGAGTGAAAAGACTTTTCAAAATCTTTCTTATTGAAAACACCATATGTATCATTTTCACACTGTACAAAGAAATCACCTTTTAAAAATCTTTTTCTATTCAGGAGCTTCAGCAAGACAGACTTTTTCCTATAAGTAAACAATAAGCTTAGAATTTTCCAATGAGAAAATGAAATTTCCCAGGCAGCTTTCATGGTTTTTGATTTTTTTTTCTAGTAGTTCAACCATTTCTGAAATGGAAAGAAACCATTTAGCAATGTAAAGCAATACTACAAAATAGTTCAGTGACAGGAAGTGAAAAATAATGTATCTTATGGGGAAATTACACAGTCATCTAATTAGACAGGATATTGTGACATGTAATTAGTTTATGTTTGCTGAGTACTTAAAAAAATGCAAAGCTCTTTATAAATGCTAACGATTAATATTTAACCTAGGCATATATAATTAACAAAAGCCTGTTCTAGTCAAAGCATTAGGGCTAATTAACAACCCTATTTTCATATCATATTCTACATTTCCCTAAGATGCTAGAACCTTGCTTCAAATAATGAAATACTAAATCTGTAGAGTGCTCTTAAATATCAAAACAGGAATTCAAGTTTTGGTTTGGATTTGGGGGTTTGGTTTTTCTTTTGATAAAAATGTATCCCACATAATATCACATAGTTACTCTTTTCCAAGGTATTTGTGGGGTTGTTTTTGGAAGGATTCCACCTAACCAAGTCTTACTTGACTTCTGAAAATTAATGAGACTAAATTACAGAAGAGTTTGGCAGCAGACTGAGCAGCCATCATTCCCATTTCACTATCCTAGATAAAAGTTGGAAATAATTCCACAATGTCAACGTACTCACAACAGCATGAGCCATGGCACATGAGCATCGAACCAGGCCTATCATAGCCAAGGGAAAGGTCAAATCTGGGATCCAAATTAGGTAATGTGATGGAAGCTAATAGTACTCTTTGCTGATTTTGACAAAAGTCCAGTTTTTTGCATTCAAACAACCAAAGTTCAATTCAAAAGGCAAGAAAAAAAAAATCTTAAATTGCAAAAATGAAGTGTCAGAGATCTGATACATAGCAACCCTATAATTAAGCCAAAAAAGTCTTTTATGATATAGGGTGTTTATACAAAGAATAATGATTTCTGCTATTTCCATACAGCTTCTCTGTGTAGGGTTGTACAACTGTAAATTTTTTTTGTTACATGTTTGAAGTTTAGCACCACATTTTAACAATACATTTTTGTGCACTGACATTTTATTCTTTTGCTTTGGTTCTTCAAGCAAAGTTTAAAATTCTTGTTTTCTGTGAAGGAAATAGAATCTGATGTTCAAATAAAAAACCACCAAACAACCAGCCATAACCAAACTTTGATTTTGTGGTCTGTATGGTATGAATTTTCCTCAAAGAGAACTGTATTATTCTGCTGGTCAATATGTACCTTAATTCATGTAAGATGAGCAATACCCATATAATTATTAAATACTTAACTGATGAAAATTTGAGTTAGAAAAGTCTTCCTAATCAGTAGGATTAAAATAGAGACAGTCTCCAAGGATATACTTGCAGGCTGTTTTACCGAGAAATTGCACAGAACACACTAAAAGTGGGACAGAAACAGAAGGAAAAACATGGGCTAAGTAGCAGAAAAAGTCCAGTCATGACACATATTAGTGCAATGTGAGAAAATAAAAAAGCAATAAACAAAAATAGATATTGTATGAAATCAGAGCTTGGAAAGCTGAGGGAAAAAAATGTGCCTAATGACTGTCCTGCAAACCTTTACTGCAGCAAATGTTCTGTGCTCATGCAAGCAGCTCTATTTTGGTTAGCTGGACTGTCCATGTAAGGATAAAATTTTGGAGCTGAGTTCCTGAAAGACTTGAGTATACTTATTTGCTTGTTCATGTCTTATTAATATAATATAGACTGCTATCTCCAGCTACCTTTGCTGGAGACTCAAATAAATCTTAACATTAATTTCTAAGATCCAAAATCTGCAAAATATATTTACTACATGTACTCCAAGACAGAATTCTCAGCTTATTTTGAATGAGTACATATCTAGTGGGTTTTTTCCTTCATCTGAAGCTAGTAATTGAGGACATGACCCTTTAAATTTCTATCCATTGGGTCTAAGAATAAAAGCAATATTTTAAATTATTTCACAAAAAGAATCCAGCTAATATCAAAGAAACCCTGAATACATTCAACCTTCCAGTTTGATCTCTACAAGTTTTCCTCTCCAAGCCCTGAGGATTACATACCAATGTTATTTTTCAAATTATTGTTTCCTGGACTCATGGTAACTTTAGATAAATGCATACTTTCATTCCAGCTGATACATGATCTTCTTCTAGACTGTAGCTGAATTAATTTAAAATTACAGAAATACACAGAAAGTGGAGACACAAACCAAGTGGTCTTAACAGATGTGATCTCATCAGGGTTCCATTTGTTAAAGGAAATCATTGAATAATAACTAAAAGTTAATTAGATCTAATTGCCAATTAGAAAGGAAAAGTAATTTGAAACTATCCGCTGCCAGTGTCTTATTATTACCTTTGAGAAGCCTAAATCTTGAAGAGGGTCTGCTACCTGCCCATATATTGTGTGTGTATATTATATGGGCTACCTGCCCATATATGGTGTGCTAAATCCATTGCTAAATTCTGGTTAGTTACAGATAATCTCACAGACCTCAAAAGATGCAAAGGGAAAGACAAACTTGTCTTGAAATACCGAGCATACTGAAGGACTCACTAACTTGCTCTGTTTAGAATAAAAACATATGCTTTTCTTTTAGTTTTGTTTTCCAAATTTTGTTTTTGTTTTCTTAGCTTTGAGAAGTAGGTAAAGTGAAACCAGTCTATATAGGGACACAGAGGTAATTCTGAAAGTGAAGGGATTTGTGTCTGTCCAAATGAAGTATCCTTGGTAAGGAGGCAGTGAGCCAAGATGTGTAACGCACACCCTTGGTGCCCAGGACCATCAGCTGGTCAGTGAAGGTGACTTACACCCATTGCTACAGAAACAACTCTGTGTACTTTTTCTAGTAGCTACACTTAGTAAAATACACCCCTGGAGAGACAAGAAGTTGAATTTTCCATGGGTCATACACTTCTTACACATATTTAGAGAATTGAAAGGGTACTATGACATACACTATAACTGAGAAAGAAGGGCTGTCAAGAATGCAAGGCCTATGGGGTATTGAGGTCATCAGTGACTCTTTTCTGCACTGAACTATTTTGATCCCTCTTTGAAGACTAATGTGGTCAGTATTTCTCCAGTTCTCAGGCTGGAGAAATACTCCATTTTACCTCTTCAACTTCTCTCCAAACTCAAGGAAGCTCAAGGTATGGTGGAGTTGACACAGCAAGTCACAGGGAAAATAATGCAAAATGTCAGATTTAGGAATTTAGTTCAGGGCTTTATTTTTTATTATTATCTTGGCACTTAATTTTTCAAATAAAATATTATTTTTATGACAAGTAGCTCTTTAGATAGCACAAGAAACTGCACCTTATCTTTGAACCCACTTCATAAAAACCTGGGCCTGCCAATTCTTGAAGGGCCATCATTATTGTTAATTAGTCAAGTTGCTTCAGCTGGCTTCTAAAATTACAAACAGAAAAGAAAATCAGGATATCCAACCTACTCAAGCACTTAGAAGGACAATGTTACAATAGTCTGAAATCTCTGTGTAGACTTCTTCAAGGAAGGTTCTGCTTCAAAAAAAAAACCATCCCATAAGAATTCTAGTCTTGCTGCTTAACAAAAAAACCAAACACATTCACATTTTGAGCCTTCCCACTTGAGATTTTCTACTGCCTTACAGGTATTTTAAAGTGGGATTAATACAACTTGTCTTGGATTTTTTTTGATTTGCAGGAATTTGCTCTGAGCTGATATGACCCATGTTTATTTTGCAATTAAAATATATATGTCAACTTCTACTTGTGAGCTGCCATATGTAGTCACTCAGCACAATCTACTGATACCTTTTACTGCAAAATCCACATGATGGACTGGATCTTCTTTTCCAGAACCTTTCCCAGTGCAGCAAATTTGTCATCACTTCAGTGAAACATTGTTGTCCCAACCCACTGGGCTGATTTTGAAGATCTTTAAATAAGATAATATTATATTGTCTGAAGTAAGAATTGATGGATATCTCCAGGCACCTTTCACTAAGTTTATGTTCTGGATTCACATTACAGAGAACACTTTTATTAAAAGAATTATTAGACCCAGCCTTAAGGCTACTATGGGAAAGTTTTGAAAGAGGGAATAGAAATTCACATCTCAGGTCTCACTATGAAATGTAAGACCTACTGAGATGAAAGTGACATGTAAATTCTTTCCCATATCCTACACATTAATAGTATTTCTGCCTTAAGGATTTAAGGAAGTATTTATTGCTGTTTTCTATCATGACAAAGAGTTATTTATTTTTTGTTTAAATCTCTTCTTAAACAAAATGTCTATAATCTGGACATTTTCCAGTTCCAATATGACCTTTTTGTAGCATAATGTTTATTCTTAACAAACAATTGTTGTCAGCAGCCTGTGCAACTCCTTAGTAACCACAAAGACATTCTGTGGCAAAGTATCTAAACACTTCTATGTTTTATAGTTTCTGAGCATAAATACAAATAAAACAGCAAAAAGTCAGTAAGAATGAAAGCAACAGCAGAAGTAATATTGACCAAAATTGCAGGAGGAAAGTAGGGGCAGCAAAAATTCATCTATCAATACCTTGCAGGAGATTGCCTTACTGAATCTGTCTGGTTTAATAAATACCTGAAATACAGAAACATATTTGGTTTCTTCTTTTCTACTTTTGCTTCATGCTCTATGCCCTCATTCAGCACATATTTACTTATCTTAGGTTGAGCAGTTACACTGCCCTGTTGATCAAAAATAACTCAGGATATTACAAAGCATATTCTGATAAAACATTTTCATATTATGAAAGTATCTTCTGATTTATTTTTGTTTTTAAAATTTTTTTCCCTTTGCAAATGGCACATACATTCAGTAAAAGGTGGGATGGAAAATGAGGAGCCAGGGTGCATCTCCTGTATAACAGCAATTTTCAATATGGAAGAAAAAACTAACTCCTTGCCTCTTGTCTTCAGGAAAACAAGTGAAAAGTTGTATTGCTTAACAGAAGATGCTATTTAGAGTACAGAATATCTTCCTAGTACTTATAAGAGTAACCCCAAGAGATAGCTAGCA
This sequence comes from Urocynchramus pylzowi, assembly GCA_013397555.1. Classification (NCBI taxonomy): domain Eukaryota; kingdom Metazoa; phylum Chordata; class Aves; order Passeriformes; family Fringillidae; genus Urocynchramus; species Urocynchramus pylzowi. The sequence continues at coordinate 2,513,305 of VZRH01005110.1, forward strand.
AAGTCACCTACCAAATGACCCTATGTGAAACTCTGTAGCTTGTCTATACTATCAATATTACATTCTTGTTTGTTCTGTGCACAGTAAACTTCACAGATATTTTCTAATCTCAAAAACCATGAGGAAATTCTTAACCACATGAAATTTCACAAACACTGCTTTGTTGCACTCAGTGGGAAAGGCTGACCTTTTTGTTGTCATAGCACAAACCTCTCCCTTGTCAGCAAACAAAAATCCATTATCTGTTAGTAATATAGGGCCTATGGCACAGAGGCAGGACTGGTATTAACCCTTATGTCTTGGTCCTGCATCCAGCCCAGGTCAAGCTTAAAATGTGACTGTTAAGTTCTTCTGCACAGAGACCACATCTTCTTTTGTGTAAACAGTCATGACAAGCTGTTTTGGGTAAATGATACATAACAGTAGGGGAAGAAAAAGAAAGCAGACATTAAGTATTAATTAACTGATTCACTTATTCATTCTGATTAAATTTCTACTATCAGTAATTGCATGTTCACCTGCAACTTGCTCCATTATTTAGCATGGAAGTTAGATTTCCCACTCCATCACTTGCTCAGATAAAGCTGAACAAGGTTTAAGAAATGCCCCTCTCATCAGCTATTTTGTTATTTCAGCCTACTGTTAATTTGTAACTTGAATTATCACATTTGCATTTTTTATGCCAGGATTTCCAGTCCTTGAGGCCAAAACTGATCCCAAGTCACAGGCAAGCAGTCCTTGGTCTTGCAGACCCCCCAGGTGGTGTGCAGAGTAGGAGACCACAGCCAGGTTATGGTGTGGGTGGGGAAGCTGGGCCACTAATGAAAGATAGGGCAGATTCACACTGGTGCTGTCAGTGGCACAGTGACTAAGCTGGGAAGCTGAAAGGCATCACAGGACACCAGGCAGAATTGTTGGTGTTAAGGCTCAGGCAGCAGCACCCTGAGTGAACATCCAGTTAAAGAAAATTTAAAACAAAGTCGGGAGTTTGTGGCCTGGTGCAAAATCCATTAAAGTTGATAGGAAGATGTCTATGTAGAAGCATTTGAAAACCCCAGATGACAGTAAGAAACAGGAAGGCTCTATGGTTCCTAAGAATAAAAGAGCAACATCTGTAACTTAATGGACCTTACCAGTGGCAATAAATTTGAAGAGGATCCACCGAGAAAGTTGATGTAAAAATTAATATGGGATAATTGACAGATTCTTATCCAAGTCTGAGATGGAAGTCTTAGGACAGTCAAGAGAGAAAAAAAAGATATTTCACTGGAAGACGAATATGCATCTTGCCTTCTTACTTTGTTCCTATGATTCATAAGACAGTAAGTTCAATAGGGGCAGAAATTTGATACAGGGTGAATGCTGAGAGATATTTTAGCTCTTTGGGATCTGATCCATTTTTTTTTTTTTTTGTTTCACTGACTGAGTAGCCTGTGGCTTTTGTTCTTTAAAGCTTGATATTTCCATTTGGTAGACAATATCAAATTGCTACAGTTATTTGTATAGTGGGCAAATTTTGTTTACTGACTAGTTTTCAATTGTTTTTTAAATTTGGTTTCTTTTTCCTATGGTAATGGGTCTTGACAGCATGATTCCCTCTTGGGGAAATTGGACATACGTAGCTTTTAATTTCTTCTGGAGAAAGGAGCAGCTAAATTAAAAGTAGCAGTATGTTTCTCACAAAAGGACAAATTTTCTACCCAGCTTTGAGTAACTTTGTGGGAGAAATCCTACTCCCTGCTGGGGAACAAATGCCAGTGGCTCAGCACATTCCCAGTAGGCTTGTCATTTTATCACAGTTTCCCTAAAATTCCCTTAATTCCACGCATAACAGAGAAGCCACGGAGTTACAAGAGGATTCATCTAGGAGAGAAGGTCCCAGTCATTCCAATGAGAACATTGTTTGGGTGAACAGTTCATGGTTTGGCCTTCAAACAAGAATGATCTTTTAGGTAAGATATTAATGAAACTGGTTTTGATTGCAGGGTATCTCATAGCCTCTTGTGAATAGGACTCCTTATTTCTCTGTGTCTTGGTTACATACCAGCAATGATTCCTTCTCTTGCAGAAGTGTTCTGAAGAGTTCATTAATATTTGTGAGGTATTTAAATGAAGAACTTACTGAAGAAGAAATAATTCAGGGCTGCGCGCCTGGGTGCACACTATTATTCCCAGCACAAAAGAAAACAAAACAAATCCCTAATTGATTCAGAGAGTTGAGGAAGTGTTCTTCCAATGTTCCCCAGATGGCAAAAAATCTCAATGTATACAAAATATCAATAGGACAAGCAATTGTGCTTGAAGCAGCAATTTTGACGCTGTGCCTCAACTTAACTAGAACCATCTGCTCATGCCTGAAAAAAAAACACAAAGCAGAGTTCATCCACAAAACCAGGTGATAAGTAAGTACCAGTAGAATGCAGTTCATTGCAAAGTGACAAGAACAAATTTATCAGATGTATTCAAGAACAGCCAAACAGGTCCAATTAAAAAAAACCCAAACTCCTCAGCAAGTTTCACCCTGCAATTAATCACCATAGTTTAGGGATGTAACAATTAACTTCAGTCTAAGTGATAGACAAGCAAAAGGCTTTCTGTGAGATGAGGGCATAATCTGGAAAACAAAACTTATGAATTTATCACTGGTTTCTACAACTGGTATTTCAGAAAATAATTTTTGTAGTGTGTTGCAGAAGGAACATGGCTAGCTCAATTATCCAGTTAGACAGAGGTTCCTGTGAAAATTTGATTTACAGTCAGTCTGAAAAGATGCACAGTACATAACCAGAGGGGAAAGCAAGATACATGAATGTAAATATAATGCTCAAATTTTTGATGTGTTTATTACTATTTTCCCTTAGATTGCCTTCAATGTTTTAAATCTCCAGCCTTGAATTTACAGAAAAAAGTATTTGTAGAGTGGAGGTAAGGGAGCAGTCAACATGTATTACAAAATAAAAGTATTTTAAGTTTTAGGTGGATCCTCATGAGATGCAAGTGGCAAGCGAGCTCAAATGAAATGAATACAGAATCTGAATCACATACAATTTACTTCAAGATTCTAGCAATATTGTCAATGTTCTCTGGTACATTTGATTTTGAGTAATATGTTTTATACTTCATTATTCTATTACATTAGAACAGTTACTCTACAATTAATAAGAACTGATTACTTTCTCTAATGAGTCATTGTTTACCATTGTAGACTATTAGTTTAGCTTAAGGTTTTGAGCCTAAAAGCACAATTTTTGCAAAACACTTAAGGCAATCATAAGTCCATAGAAGCCTTCCGTATAACCTATTTTACTGACAAACAATTACATTTTAGATTGAAGAGGTGAAATGATTAAGAATATTTGACTTAGTTGCCATGACAGCATGCATTTTTCATCAGGCAGAGTGTAATTACTACAATTTCAATGATGTAAAATCAAGAAAGATGATAACAAACAGCAGAACCATGGAGATATTGCCATTGCAACCAGGTTGCCATGGCAACAGTGATAATAATCTCAGTGATAGATGTTTTCTCTTGCTCTTTCCATTTTGTACGGTTATAACATTCAGAGCCAGTTTTTACCACAGCTTTTTATAGTTTATTAGACTGTCAAAATAGTTTATGAGATGTTGTTGCAAAGGAAATGACTGAGTTCCGCAGCCTAATAAAAATGCCAAATACTCTGTTTACATACTGCTCCAGCATTTAACAAACATTAAAAAATTGTATGAAAAATGATTTGATATTGTATCTGTATTAATCAATTTGCAAGGCATAAGCTCTGTCACTGAAGGTCAAATGAATACCTTCCAAGCATTACTTTTAGAGAGTCCTTTTAAAGTTTATTCTTGACACCATGCTGCCAACTCGTTTTACCTGAGCAGTGAAAACCAAGCAGTTCCCAGGAAATGCTTCATAATAGCAGTAGATAGTTAGCTAGAAAAATCATATTAATGATTTGAATAATTCAGAAATATTTATTTACTTGACATTGAAGAAGTGGTGAATGCACTTTACTTACTAAACCTAGTAAGTAAAGTATTATTTTACTTTACATGGGCAATAATACAAAAAAAGTAAGGTAATGTGTGCACATTTTTTATAGGTGTGTATAAGTATACATATACACAAACTATTGTGTGCATGTGCTATTTTATGCAACATGTTTGAAGTGTATATAGAAAGACAGAGGATAAATAAGATCTTCACTCTGTTACCTCCTATGCTATAGAGACATCAGAAGGCATTGATTAGTAGAGGAAGCATTGAGATTTACCTCTGAAACAAAAACAACCCCTTTTTTATAGTTTTAAAGACTGACTTTTTAAATGTGAAACATTAACTCTTAAGGAGCAATGTAATTTTTAATGGGAATTTTTAGAACTGTTCACAAAAAAAATAGCTAAATATCTGTTTTTATTTTTCCCTATCTTTTTCTCCCAAAGCTTAGCAACAGTCACTATCCATCTTAAAAAATAATTATGTACATATTCTAAGAAATAAACACAGTAAAAATCTGGATAATGTCTACAAAAAATTATTGTTCTTCATTAAAGTTACCTCAGATTTATATCCATAACTAAAGTAATTGCAAGGACTGCAGGTTTTCCTACCACCCAGTTTGGACAGCTGCCTTATTAATTTGCTCAGCACTCAGACCTTCAGTACAGAACAAAACCCAGAGAGAGGAAGGGAGGAACTCTTGAAATGTTGCAGTTGAACAGGTGGATAATGGGACAGGAATATACAGAAAGGACATGAACCATTATGAACTGATTTGAGGTGTTAATGTGGATTTGGGGACCAACATAGGAGACTGTTGCCATAATACCAAGACACCAGTGACTGATGGCATCATTTTCAGTTATGTTGCTCCCCAAAACACTTGTGTTAAAGAGCACAGCTACTTCATCATTTGGACCTGGCTCTACTCATCCCATAATATGTAGGGACAAATGTGCATACTGTATTTCCTCAATGAAAATGGATATATTTCCTGTTTACAGAACTTTCCACAGCTTCTAAAGTTTTACTTTAGTGTTTGAGACAGCTATTAGTCACTCTTCAATCTTGGTTATCTCTCTTGAAAAGAAAATAAGAAAAAGCAATAATACTGAAAAAAGGCAAACAGTTTGTTAACAGAACACTATTAAGTTCTACTGACCACTTATTCTTTCGGTGCTTATACTTTGATAAACTATAGGGTTTTCAAATTTTAACTCCTGCTTGGGGGAAAAAAATTAATAGATATCTATCTACCCCAAGCCAAATATGAATTTAAGTGTATACATGTCATTATTGTTAACGGATAACATATGTTTACATTTGCTATATTGCTTGGAAACTTTTGCTGCAGATGTTAATGTGTAACAACATGCAAGTGGGTGAGAGGATGAGAAGGAAGTCTGGTCGCCAAGAAGATCCCCTATAAAAGATGACAAATTATACGCAATATCCAAAATTCAAAATTGTAGACAAACTCAGAGATATTTTAATGTAGTCTCCTGTAATCTCAACCTACTAATGTTGTTGAGACTACAGGACCAATCCAAACAGCACATTTCATATAATTTCCTCAGTTTAGTTTTATCATATTCTGAGACTGGAGCACTTATTTTTTTATATCAAAAAATTTTGCAGTGAGAATGGGGTCTTGGTATTCAAATATAATTCCCTTCTCTCAATTTCATATTACTACCCTTAATTATGCTTCCTTGCAATTAAATAATTTGGGTTTAAGTCTTGTGTTGATGATCAAATATTTGTAGCTCAATTTTCTTTTTGTTTATGATTTAATTAAACTATATTCACTAGAAGACACAGTTGTCTTAAGAGAAAGTTTTTGTTGAATGTCCTGCTACTTTATGTACTTATTAATACTAAATATAAATTCTGCCCCAAAAATCCCCCAAAATGAATTAAATAAAAACAAAGTCTAATTGATAGGCTGAGTCAAGAGAAAGAGTGAGAATACTTTAAGCTACTTTAATTCTTCTTTTGAAACTAAACATTTTCAGGCTGGTGGCATCTCTTTAAATAAGCTTCTCTAGCCAAAGATGTCCATTCCTCCAGCCAACTCACTGCTTCTGGTGCTGTTTTTTACAGCTCTTTCCAGATTCATGGTATCTTTTTTTGTTAATGTGCAGCCAAAAAACCCACCACCATGCAGTAGTCTAACTGGGATGACATAGAAGCTGCAGAGATACTATTACTTGCCTCCTCTACCATATGATGTCCTTGTGCATGCAGCCTAAAATTGCACTGCCCTTTTTCTGGCAGCTGTTACACATTGCAAACTGATGAATACTTTGCTGTCCACAGTTAATCTCTTGTGTTTCTTGCACCACTATTACTTCCCAGGTTTGCCTCCTTCATCAAATGAACATTCTTGCATTACGTCTGCCAGATGTTATTATACATGATGCCAAATTTAATTTTTCTCTTTTATTGTTTATACAGTTACAGAACATGGTGCTTCTCATATATTCCTCCTTGGCCTCTGAGGTGTTTAAACTTCTTCCAGTCTTTGAATTTCACTAATAGACCTGACTACTAACAACAAAAATTATAAATAACTTCCAGTGATCATCAATCCTGCTTGAGCCTTGCTAGACTTTCTTCAACTCAGTGCATTCCATTTATCATTACTTTGTATTTATTAGTTTTTTGTTCACTTTTCAGATCTCAGAACAGTCTTTATTTTTGAGCTTAACTACATTCCCAAGTCTTATTTGTGTCAAGTGCTAGGTGCAAATGCTAGCTATCACCCATCCGCCAATTTTGCAGTTTGAAGGAAGCAAAGAAAGAATGAAAGAAAAAAAAAATCATCTGGAAAGCCATATGCTTGAGACTTGTCTCGTTTTTAAAGTTAAATTTCTTATGAATTGGTATTATGTTGGAGATTCTCAGATCTGTTTGGAATACACATAAAATTTCCACTAGTTGTAAAGAACATTAATTATGGCCTTTAAGGGTCTGCCTCTGCTTTCTGACAAGGCAGAAAATTAAGCACATATTGCCTTTCATTCTATAGACAGCCTCTTGTAAGGCATGTCCCACAAGATTTTAAATGATAAGAGGGCCTTTTCCTGTTTTTCCAGACAATGTATGAATTGCACTAACATGAATAAACAGAAGGAAATTTAAACAGAAATTGCAGCTTTGACATCTTATTTTTTGCACCTAATTGAAAATTCAGAGACATTCTGTGAGCTTTGAGTTGCTGAGTGCACAGATAGTAAATTGGATTGATGACCTACAAAAGAAGCTGGAAGAGATTTCCCAAGAATGACCTGCATGCCAGGGAATGGGATAACCCTCTGCCCCTCTGCCTCTCAGATTTTGGTGCTGATTGTCAGTTTTGGAATAGAGATGAAACAATTCCTTTTGCTGGGTACCTAAGCCATTGCTGCTTTTGAATGGAATTGCATAATAGCATATGGGATTATCACTCCCAGCTTCCCTTGAAAAGGGAAGGAATCGAAAGCACTGAAAGAAGCAGTACCCTTCTTCAAACAGAGGAAATGAAGATTCCTGAAAGAATGACACAAAGCACTGAAAAAAGTGTATCCACAACAGAATGATGATAACAAATGACAAAGTCTGCAGGCTGCTCTGAGTTGCTCCCACTGTGTAAGCTTCCATCCTTGCCTGTGAGAGCCCGACAGAAATGCTGATGATGTTTTGCAGAATAACATCTAACCACCTACATAGCACCGTGAAGGAGAGATGCTGTTTGTCTAGGGCAGTACGTGATCCTCTGGACTTGGTCACCATGCTGACAACTGATACACCTTGAGGCATTTTAATCTTCTGGCCAAGTGCCAGCACCTTGCTCTATCTAAATGCAGGACCCATCTGCTTATGGTGGGTATGTGACAAAACCTGAGTCGCAGTAATCAAGTAAGATAGTGTTGCTACAAAGCTTATAATGGAATTTCTTTTTAGACAGAATTTAATCTGTAATTAAAGTTCCCACCTGTCCCTTCTTTTTGTAATACCTGATGCCTCTTGTCCCATAAAATGCTGATATATGGAACCACTTATTGCCCCTTAATTCAAAGATTAATTAATTATTGCCTTTGTGTGCTATCTCATTACGAACATTGCAGGAAAAAGAAAATTGCAACTAAGTGTGAATAGAAATCCTAGAATGTTATAGGTGAAGTTCTCTGTTGCATTGAGTTCAACATTATTGAGCAAAGCATCACTGATGTCATCTATAATAATTTATTTGGAAAAATATACAAGCTAAATACATTCAGAAAGAAGGAGCCAATATGTTGCAATGTGCTTCAAAGCCTGAGTAGATGCTTTGCTATCATTTTCCTGAATGAAATTCTTCTTCCTGCCTGTCTTTTCCTGCACCACTTAAAACACATGAAGGGTGGATGTTGGCATGAATGATAGAAAGACTTTGTGATGACCCTCTGCACCTGAGAGAATTCTCCTCCAAACAATATTTGGATGATTTTTAAAACAGATGTGCAAGTCTTAAAACCTTCATCCCAGTTGCCCAAGATATAGAAGAAAAACGAATTAAAATATAGATTGAAAATGTCTTTTGATATTAAAAATCATTTTCTGAGGAACATTTTAGAGCAATTTTCTGTCTTACGCATTTTATCTTGCCACTTTTCCAATTGACTATTATTTCCCTCTCTCTCATGTGGATATATCCTGAATAACATTCTGGAGGATATTAAGCTATGCAACAGTAAGAAAGAGCTCAAGGAAACTATTGCAGCTTAGTCTGCCTCTCACTCTACTTTGGATTTAAATGGCCGTGGTATTTAATTTTCAGGGATCCCAGCTCAAATTTCTTCTTCCAGCTTATAGAAACTTTTCATGCTTTCTGTCTGGTAGCCTCTATAAAATCCTGCATACCACTGCTAGTTACCAGTGTATTTTCCAGGCACATTGTTTTTACTTGTTAAGGTTTCTGGATATTTTTTTTCTCTTTGTCTTTCTATCAGAAAAAAACCAGAAAAGCATTTAATGCACAGCCCACAGAAAGTCTTTTGCATTGGGATTAAATGCAGTCTGTTCCCTTTTGTGATCCAAAACTCCTGAAAGGGAGTCTCTTGATCAGATCTATGAGTTATGCAATATGCACTTTTTTTTGGCGATGTTAAAACCTCTGAATTCAAACAGATTTGGCTAAACTGTTCTTTTAAAAGACCCCAAATTAATAAAACTGCTTGCTGTGTATTTTTATAAAAAGATTTAAAATTTTCCATTATGGCTTTGCAAATGATATATCTCTAAATTCTTTTATGTAGGATGAAAGCTTTGTTATGTTTTGATGTGTTTTTCACTGCCAAAGGTTGCCTAGGACAATGTACATATTGCAGAGTCTAAATTACTTTCTTTTGAAATGATATAAAACAACAAATAAAGAACAAATGGATATCATGCAGGACAGGACAATCAGCCTTTTAGTATGACTGCATGAGTCACATTTGAATTTATTTCAGCGACTGTTTTTCCTGTTGCTGCTATACATATATTTGGAGATTACTTGTGCTGTGTGTCAGCAGACCATGGATGTAAGTATGCCAAGGGCACCTGGGGAGTAATTTTCAGTGATCATATATCCTTTGCTCTATCCCAGCAATCTGGGATGTCTATGACATCTTCTCATGCTGGATGTTTCTGTGTGGAAGAGTGAGCACCTCAATACTTTTACAGTTTCTGTAGAAAGCTTCCAAGCAGTTCCACTGAGGAAAAGGACAAAAGGAATAGCAGATGAGAAGAAAGAAAAGCAAATGGGTGTGAATTTGTCTGAAAGCAAAATTTGCAACATAGAATGTACCAAAGAAACACTGTAATAGTAATGAGTTGGCCATGCAACCTCTGAATTACATGGATGCAAATTGCTGTGACAATTGTCAATCCCTGGCTATTTCTAGAAGACAAAACATTTCTGAAATTATTCTAAACATTTCTTCTACTTCTGAGACACTCAAAAGTCTGCTTTCATCCACTTGAGTTATACACACTGAAATTAGTATTTTCCTACCTTTAGGCTTCTACTAGAAAAATGGAATGAGTGTGATACACCCAGGAAGTGACTCAGGTCATCTCAGACTTAAACCATAATTTTAAAGGTCTAGATCTTTCTTTATGTAGGAGATTGGGTTGGGTTGGGCTCATTGCTTCTGGTTGGATTTTTTTTGCCAGCTGTCTGCAGTCTGGATAAGCACTGTTACTGAGGAAACACTTTGATACACATTTGCTTCCAGATTTTTTTGTAACTTAAAGTTCTACACACCCTGTAGACACAGAGAAGTTAAAATACCAGCACCGCCTGAGGAGCAAATCACTGCAAAATAAAAGAATAAGTCTAAAAGGGGGATGTTCGTCACAAAAGATTTTATTAGCAACAAATGTTGCAAAAACTACCACATTTTCCATATAATTTCCTTACCCAAGTCTCTCCTTGTCATGGCCATGGATTCTTTCTCTTCTCACAACCTCTTCCTTTGTCACGTGTACTTTGTAGAAGCATAAGCTCTTTCTTAAACTGTTCTTAGGAATTTCCCCACAATGATCCTAAATTATTTAACCTGGAGAAGGATAAGCTGTCTTCAAAACTGCTAATGATTTTGTAAACACTTCTATGCTATTTGCTCAAAAGCAGAACTATCTGACTTCAGATATAAAGCCATTTGCTCACAATAAATTAAAATAATGCACTTAAAGAGCCTCTTCATTAAATGAGAGTGAAAGTTTTATTTAAGTGACATGTTTAACTCTTCCTCTCTTTTAAATCTTCTATTTGTTGCTGATTTCTTTCCAACTCCCACTGTTTATTGCACTAAATATGGTACAGAGATAAAACCATATTCCACTCTATAGGCTTTTTCTAAGATTTCTACATGCAGCAGGAGGTAAACAGAAGAATTGGATAAAAAGAATTACAACGGGATGTTATTTATGTATTAAAATATGAGGAAGAACAGGGGCACAAGAAGAATACACTTTAAAGAAATGAAAATTGAGCTTGACAAGAAATACATGATTCTTTAAATGCTTTTGCCAATCTAAATGCTCCCCTTTCAAAGAAAAATGATACTTAGAAACATTTTTCTTTCACAATAAAATAAAAACAACCTGTGGGAGGTGAAAAGTTATTGTGGAAAAGCATAACTCAGAGTTTGTGAGACACTATCCCACTCAAGCAAGGAAGAGGGAAGCTGTTTATCAGAAACTAAGTTGGGGAGGGAAGCATGGAGAAGCTTCACCTCAAAAATAACATTGAATCATAGAAAAATTTGGGTTGGAAGACATTTAAAGGTCATGTAGTCCAAATATTGCAGCTTCCATAAGAATATTTCACAGCATTCAGGATTTCATGTAAAATGGTACTATCCTGTTCCCAATGGCCTACATCTCTACATGCCCTTACAATCTAGTTTGCCAACATAAGACATTATAAGAAGTTAAAAGCTGGCATATTCAAAAGTAAGCAACAAGAAAGAGGAACTTCATTTTATGTGGTCTTACTTTTATTTTATTTTATTTTATTTTATTTTATTTTAATCACTCAGATTGTCCCAATTAGCCCAGTTCTGTCTGTGGGTTAAAGGAGGACCTTTCCATGCCTTTCCAAGTCACTTATTACTATGTTTGCCTTTTCTAAGTCACTCACCATCAAGAGAGAAAGAGAAGAAAACCACCCAATGTTGTCTTTTTTTGTTGTTGTTTTGGTTTTTTTTGATTTTTTTGTTACTTTATTTTCATTTTTTTTTTCTAAACTGAGATCATAAAGTCCTATACAAAAAATAGTGTCTGGAATTCTACTTTGTAGATTTTTTCTAAATATTATCAGTTAATCCATTTACAGCAACAAAGTTCTCAAATGCTGGGAGGAGTACTGAAGTCAGTAAAATCCAGTCTGACAAAACCAGAACTGTTTTTAAACAGCACTAAATAAGATCCAACAGGTAGGGGTATGCACATCTAGAAAAGTTTTAGGCAAAAAAAATCCATCTATTTGCATCTCTAAATGAGTTTGAAAACACATTTTTGTTTGTTTTATTTAGCAGAGATGAGATTTTTCAAATTCAGACATATCTCTGATTTTGATACTTTTATGTCTTTCTTGAATCTCAAATTTTGTTGTGGGAAGCCTGGTCTCTGTGAGGCCAGTGGAGGAAAGCTCTTGATTTTGCTCGGGGTTCAGATTTCTGTCTTCTGCCATGATGCAGCTTTTTAATATAAACAAGTAAATGCCTTGTTAAGTAAATGAAGGACAAGTTAACCAATTATAAAGACTGTATTGCCAGCATTAATGATTTTTTAAAATTTTATTTTGGCATTAGATTACATATGAGAAGCTTATTAAAAGAACATTACATTTGCAAAGTCAATTTCTGGAAAGTTGCTCAGTGCCAGGACAAGGGTTGCATAAAGAGGTTCAGCCATAGGCAATGCTATGTTTTAATGCTGCATTAACCGAGAAATGTTTATAACGCTCAGAATTCAAAGTCCAGTACAATCTTGTTTTTTTCAGGTCTATTACCCTATGCAGACAAATTAAAAGTCTCAAGAATTATTCAAGTAGGCTCTGTTTCAAGCCTGAATGTAAATACTTTTCTCGAGTGATGGCTATGTCTCAGTTCCTTGACAAAAAAAAAAAAATGACAATGCCATTTTTTAACTGTAATTTTCCTTTCCCTTGTATGTGGTTTATTGAAATTGCAGATTTTGTGGCAAGGACTGTATTTTATTGGGTAGGTCTATTAAAGCAGTACCCATAATTTAGGTAGTCCTTTAGTATAGATGAACGAATAAAGAGCAACTTGTTACAGCAACACAGTTTTTCAAGATAAGAAAAATACATCTTAGACCTCAAGAACTATGTCCCGATTCATACAGTACATGGTACATTTTTAAAGATCTTATGACTTTTTAATGATTTCCCTAGAAGTCACTAGGTACACAACAAACCTGAAGGTCTGCTTGCTGCATTAATGGACAAGGGCTCCATCAGCATTTGCTGTTAACAGTGTTATAAAGTCTGCTTCTGTGTGAAATCTCATAAACCAGACACTTAATCAAAGCAAGCATATTAAACAACTATTCATTATTTTAATTCAGTTGGAAATTTCTGAAAAGCTGATAATGATAGCATACATGCCTATTTATGCTAAAATAAATCGCTGGATATTTCACAGTGTTTCTCTGCTTCTAGTTTTGTTAAAAATAGGATTTTAATGTTAAACTTCAAAAACTAATTAAAATCCAGGACAGATTCAATGAGCAATTTAATTATCAATGTTCTGTTCAACTAATTGTCTCATGGAGACAGTGTCCTTAGTAAGAGGAGACTGCAAACAGATGAGTACACAGATAGCAGAGAAAATACATTCTACTGGCTAAGCACCTTACCTAGATTTTTGGCAGTTGACTCATGTTTTACTCTAAGTGCATCTCTTGGCAAGATATAAGAACCACAATCATGCCTGAAACACATCTGAAAATTCAGCAATTCTGAGAAAATTCTGAAAACTCTTTTTTTTAATGGACATTTTTGAAATGCTTGTAAGGTACTTTTTCTAGAACAATTCAGAAAGAGAATATAATGACCCGAGAGCTAGACTAGAAATGGGTACTTTCAAGCTGATTTCTCTTTGCATAGTGTCTGAATGGGGATATGAAACACCTGAACAGGTCAGGTGGTTCTGGGCACTTCTCTGTGGACCTAGCTCTTGGCTGTTTTGAGCAAATAAACAAGCATGCAAGGAGACTGATAAAGAGTAATAGTATCTTTCCTGAGCCACTGTGTCTGACAAAATCCGAAGTTTGATATAACTTGTTTGAGGGCATCAGCAAATGGACGTGTACAAGCAATCAGTGAACTATTCAACCTAGTTCTGCCAGTAGATGACAGAACCAAACAAAAGAGCAAACACTTCCTTCCCCCAGCCTGTAGTTCTGCCTGGGGGTGTTGTGACCCGAGTTCAGAGCCCGGCACTCGTTGCCTTGCTGGATCTCATACAGGCTGGATCCCATACAATTGGCCTTGGCCCATCGATCCAGCCTGTCCAGGCCCCTCTGCAGAGCCTTCCTGCCCTCCAGCAGATCAACACTCCCAGCCAATTTGGTGTGTCTGCAACCTCACTGAGGGTGCCCTGGATCCCCTTTTCTAAATCATCAATAAAAATGTTAAACAGGCCCCAGTACTGAGCCCTGGGGGACACCACGTGTGACAGACTGCCCGAGCTGACTCCATTCACCGCCACTCCCTGGGCCTGGACGTCCACTCAGTTTTTCATCCAGTGAACAGTGCACCCTGTTCAACTCATGGGCAGCCTGTCTGTCCAGAAGAATGCTGTGAGAGACAGTGTCAAAGGTTTACTGAAGAGCAGGTGTACATCCACAGTCTTTCCCTAATCCACTAAGCGGGTCACCTTCCTCTTAGATTGCTCCATGGAAAGCAGAAATGAGATATAATGGATATATTTCTCAGGGAGAACAGGTGGCCTTAAGGCTAGGAGGACCAGCATGGCAGAGTAGAATCCTTCAGCATTTTTGCAACATGAGAAGTGTTGTTTTCTTAAAAGTACTATCTCCTGAGAAAGAGTTGTCAGTAGCCAATTTTCTGCTTGGTAAAAAGAACAGGGAATGTTTGAAATTGTCAAAATATCCCATCTGAATTATTTATAAAGGTTTTTTCTTGTTAAATAGCAAGCTTAAACTGTCACTTTAGAAAACTCATAGGAGAAAGAAAAAAATATATAAATCCAAATGATTGTTTTTAAATAACCAGGAAAACATTTTCATTCATATGAACCAATAGGGTGGGGTTTCTTTTGTTGTGATTCCCCAGAAATATTGAATTTATTTTTTTTTTTAATCTCTAATGAGTTTGGAAAAACATTTGCCTTCATGAATTTTCACAAGATCAGAAAATTCCTTGTCCTAGAAATCTGCAGATTAGAAGACAGACAGGCTGAGGATGCTCTGTGAGAGGAGGCAGTGATATTTTTCAGTGTCAGAGTTTATTTGTAACAAGGAGGTAGGTATGATAACAGTTACATTTATTGGGCTTTCAGGCAGAGAGATAGATGTAGATGGATACAGGTAGTTATCACATTATTTTTCAACTTCTGCAAAAAGAGAATATATTTTATACAGCTTACTTTAGAAATAGCACAAAGAAAATATGGTTCATACCCTGAAGAACTGGGACATTTATTTTCAAATACACTAAAAAAAATTTACATGAAATAGCTCCAAGATTTCAATCTCAAAACACCCTTGAGTGGCTTAGTTTGCTTGTTTCCATGTATTATTGGGATGAAGATTTTCGCCATCTTCTTTCTTAGTCTGGCAGTCACTGACAAAGCTTCACAGAAGGGCTTGTAAGGGGGGATTTGCCTCACAGGAAGGCGTGCTGGTAGGAAAACAAGGGAATAAGCAAATATAGGGCTGCATGGCCCTAATCCCTCAATCCTTAAATTGAAAAAAAAAGATAAACAACAACCCATTGAAATAAGTTATTTTTCTAGGAAAGGGAGAGAAGGAAGAAAGAAGGATGTGGGGTACACTGCATAGGTGATAATGGAGAATATTTATGACCCAGAAAGCTATTTTTATTCTTCTGCTCCTCTCCCACCCTTTACTGTAGAGGCTTTTCTTACAACTGTTTTCTTGATCTATAAAATCCCATACTCTTCTTATCCCCAAGAACATTATTTAATCAACTCTTTACAGCAACAAACACATACATTCCTTCAGCATAATTCAAACAGACATTTTGTAATCCAAAACACACCAGAAATAATGCTGCCCATTCCCTTGTATTCAGCAGTCATCTTTTGTGTAATTATGAAGAAAAACTGCTGGAAACAAATTGAAAAATGTAATAATCGGTTCGCTTCCCATGATTTACATGAAGGGTACCCTGACAGCACAACAGCATTACTAATTATGATGATCCAAATCAAATTCCCTTTGAGGCTGGTCTCCATCTCACTGCAGCCAACTGTAAGAGATATCTAAGAAAATCACCTATTACTTGTCACTTCAGTGCACAGCTAGCATCCTACACTGGACCAGTGGCCTCTCTGATAACCATACAAACTATACAGACTGTACAAACTGCTGCTGAGCACCGCGATAATTCAGCCTGTCATCGGCTCTCCATCCTACCACTGTAATTCAAAAAGATGGAGTGGCTGTGATCTCTTACAGGAAAACACTGCTCAGTGAAGACATCTCTCCAGGTAGATGTTATAAACTACCATGCAGTCTCCCTTCTAGATCTGCTGTAATTGACAGGTGCTGTAACTCCCATGGTGAAAAATAAAAGGGTGTCCTGGTTGTTGGCAATTGAATATGAGTCAGCAGTGCCCTGGCAATCAGGAGGGCCAAGTGTGTCCTGGGGGACATCAGGCACAGCATTACCAGCCAGGCAAGGATGGGGATTGTCTTGCTCGGCTGTGCACTCACCTTGAGTTCTCTGAGCATTTTTGGGCACCAAAATATTAAAAAGACATTAAGCCGTTAGAGAGTGTCCAAAGGAGGGCCACGAGAATGAAGCATCTGAGAGGCAAATCTTATGAAGATTGGCTGAGATTTGCTCAGCATGAACAAATCAGAGAAGAGGAGACTAAGGGGTTGTGGTCTTCAACATCCTCATGAGGGGAAGCACCTAGGAAGATATTGATGTCTTCACTCTTGTGACCAGTGACAGAACTGGAGAAAATGGCATAAAGCTGAGTCAGGTGAGACTTAAGTCATTTATCAGGAAAAGACTCTTCACTCAGAGGGTGTTTGGCACTGGAACAGACTTCTCAGGCAAGTGGTCACAGCACCAAACCTTACAGAGTTCATGAACATTTTGGACAATGCTCTCAGGCTCCTGGTGTGACTCTTGGGGTGTCCTGTGAAGGGCCAGGAGTTGGACTCAATGATCCTGATGGGTCCTTTCCAACACAGCATATTTTATGATTCTGTAAAAATGGAGCCTCTATACCCAGGCACAGACCCAAAACGTGTCAGCAAAAGCTTGTGCTGGCACAGGAATGCAAATGAAAACCACATCAGATCTGTTATCTAGGCAGAGGAAGCAGACACTGCACACCACAGCTCCCAGCTCTGACATTGTCTGTCAAGAGCATTTGTCCCTCAGATTTTTATTCCAGCTCATCTTCTCTGGAGTGCTACAGAACATCCACTATATCCATTGTTCCTCCACATGCAAAGCTGAGGTTCAATTCTCAGGCTTTTATTTAGGAATACAATTCACAGAAGACTTTCCTTTTAAAGAATAAATGTTGCAAGGTTTGACTGTTTGTTTCTGATCTACAGGTTTGCTAAGCACACACAGCACTGGATACACATTTTCCAGGAGACCATCATGGACTCAGGATGTGCTCATGGCAAAGTGGCACATAATTATTGTTGTTCTAGAAGAATTTTTTCCACATTATTTCTTATCCATATATGTGTTCATATCTATGCAGTGCCAAGTAACAGGATGACTAGCATTTGAGGAAAAAGACACTATTTTCAGATCAGATACCAGCTGTCAAGTTAGATAGAGACTACTGCATCAGAAATTTTACAGCCCAGTTCACAAAAATTTTATGTGTCTGTAATTCATGTTTTTGTGTGAAATAGTTGTTCGAATATGCCATGCACGATGTGCCAAATAACTACATGCATAAAGACCAGTCAAGGATTGTCTTGGGTCAAAGAATGGTCACATACATCCTAAAAAGAAGAAATAAATAAAATTAAAATGCCCTTTATTTCACTGGTGAAAAATCTGTATGTAAATTCTTAAACTGAGTTTAACTGGATTTGCCTTATTTATTAAAAAAAAAAAAAAAAACCAAAAAAAAACCAGCCCCAAGGCACCACATAGACATAAATGTACTTTTTTTCATTTAATTGAGTGTCCCAGAGAGAAGTGAAATGGAACAATCAACAGAGAAGTTAGTCAGTTTTAACAATCTCAGATTTTATGACCAGATCTTTTGTTTATGCTATGTTGTCTCTGGAACTCTCCAGATCAAAGACCCCTACTGAACAAGCTTCTTTATGAAGCCCTAAATGAAGTCTAAACTCTGGCATATTTCAGAAAAAAAGGAAAAGTTGTTTAAGGTAGTTATTCCTTGGGCAAACTGATAAAGAAGTGTCTGGCTCAAAAAACAAAGATATCAACCTCACAAAACCTCAGCCACTTTCTTTTTTAGTTTTTGTGAAAAAGATATTCACATTATATATAGAAGCATGCAACAGGTTCTGATTAGGAAATTATATATTACTTCTGCTGACCTCAAAGGTTAGACCAGTCTTTGAATTCAAATCACAAATAGTTTGAACTTAATAACACAAAGACATTTTGAATGCAGTGGACAAGGAATAAATTAATAATAGGGGATTTATGCTGAATGTGATTTTTTTACTATAACCAGAGCATACATTTAGAGCTACAATGAAAATGCTGTACCAAACTTTTTTTTTCCATTTGCAACTGAATAATATTAATCTCATCTGAAAAGTAATGGTTATAACAAAAGTAACTGTAGTGCAAGCAGTCAGCATTTTCTAGTCTAGCAGTTCCCAGAAGCACTGTATTTTGGAGGCAGTCTTTGTAGAATAAGATCAGAAATGCAGAGACATTTTCCAAGTTCTGATAAAGGAGCGGTAACAGATTTTGTGGGTGTTGATCACCTACCAGCTCAGCTCTAATGAAGATAAACCTGTAAACTTACATCCAAGCAAACTTGAAACTGGCATCAATATGCCCACATGCATTTTAATTTCAGGTCTGCAGCATGCAAGTACTGGTTTATTCGACTCATTCAACTCTCTTTTGCTGCCACGGGTCAGCCTTTGTCCCCCAGGTCCTTGCTCTTTGACCAATACTCTTGAATTTTCAGTCAGCTGCTCAGAAGAATTAACCTGCCATTTACCCTCAGTTATGCAATTAAGAAACATCAGCATGGTTAGAAAATACTGTAAAAAGGCTGAAGGAAACATATTTCTGGGAAAAAAAAGGGCTTTATTGTAATGTTAACATTGTACTCCTGTAATGATATTTTTGCTTTTCTAAAGTACTTGAATAAGAAAAAGTGAGAGAACTGGCAATTATTAATTTATTCTCAATAGAGAGAGCTCACACAGCTACAATCTGTAATGGATGCAGCCACATGTTCAAACTGCTGGGCAGTAAGAATTGTAGGTCAAATCCAGTAATATACACTGGTTTACACTGGAAGATGAGGTCTACTGACAACTGTGAGAGCATGCATGTGTTTAAAGTGCTTTCCTGGACACCAGCCACCAGTGCATCCTACAGGAGTAGCATGCTCTTTCTTTCAGGAAGAGAATGACAGACAAAAGTTTCTAAATATGAATCTTAATGTTAGATGGTGTCAAATCAGAGCAGCCCCACTCATATGAACAGAGACATCCTGATTTCTGTATTACCAGCTGAGGCACTAGCTTATTGCATCCATCCACTTGATGCTAAAATCCTACCCGTCTCTAAGCTCAGTTAATTGGATGCAGAACACTCTATGCATTTAATTTTCTCTCTCCTTTTTCCTTATTTGAAATTCTTTTTTTTTCCTTCTCTTTTTGGCAAAGTGCCCTTATTATTTTGTATCCTAAAGCATTGGAGGTTAATAAAGAGAGCAAATGGAGAAGGAGATGGAAAAGGAGTTTGTTTGTACTTCACTCTCCATTGGGCCATTATGTCTAAATCCATTATGTAGTTTACCTGATGCTGTGTTCAGAGCAACTGAATGCTGTAGTTCTTTTTATAACTGGTATTTTCTTAACACAATTTAAATTAAACCCTTTATTAGTCCAGAGAAGGCTGAACATGAAACAATAGTAGCTCTGGGAGAGTAATTATTTCTGTTCCATTGTCTGAGATGCTAGGGCTTTTGATTAGTTACACTATACAATACTTAACAGCTAACCAGCCTTACCATGGTTAACAATACACAAGATTTTCCCTGTCCCAGCAGCACTCCAAGTGCTTCTGAAATGTTGGCTCTGTCTTTAATCTTGTTATTCACAAATACCTCTAATTTTCTGGAGTGTGTGTGAAAACTACTGTACTGCCAGCAGCATAGAACATCATGCGTCAGGCTCTGTTGGGAAGGGATCTCTGTAAAATGGATGCATGAAGCTGTGGGTTGTAAGCCATTAAGCTTTCTCAGTATGCTTCTAATGAGCTTATGATAGCCTCACAAAATGACTGCTTTTACTGCAGCCTAGTAAATTACAGTATGTACAAATTAAATCAGTGGGACCCAAAGCAAGCTGTTCCTCATCAGGTTCAACACTTCTTTTAAGAAGTGAAAAATTACGACATACTAGAACAGCTATATGTTTCAGTCATGTCATATGCTGAAAGTGTGTAGTGTACTCAGCTAATTTCTACAATTATCTGTGTAACACTTCTCACTCTGTCCCACAGAAACCAAGTACTTCCTCTCTTACGCTGTTCCTTCATGTTTCAAAATTGGTGTTGTAATGCACGTGAATAATAAATTTGTCTCGCCTGTTAAAAGTTAAAAGCCAACAAAGTAGCTCTCTGAGGCCTTGATCCCTCTCCCATGGAGGCCAGTGGCAAAATCCCAACAGATTTTTTTTTGAACACTTGCAACCTTCTGCATTACATTAAAACCACTTTTCTATATCACCTCTTTGGCAGTCACGGGGCACCATTAAAAATGTTAATAGAAGTTATTTCTACATCTTCACATATTGCCTCAATTCTTTCTCCTGTCAGTTTTATTTTGGTGTGACCTGAGTGGATTAGCTCCTGGTGTTCAGCACTCCCTATGAAGTGGAGTTACACCCCTATGAAAGAAACCTTTTGGGGCACTAGTGTATATATTAATGGAAACAGGTCTCTCTCTTTCTCCAGCTTTCTCGCTACTTCTCTTTTAGTACCATGGCATCTGAACAAATGAATTACAGTTTGCTAAACAGTCTGAACAGTATTAAAATTACTACTTAAGCACTGCTGGAAGTGGAACTAACTTGGCCCTGCTGAACCAATTTACCATACCTGAAGACAGCTTTGTGTATATTTCTTATAGGGCAGTTCATGGCATCAAGGCATAAATTCCTCAGAAAGTATCCTAAGGTCAATGGTGACATTAATACTCTATAATTATGATGTACATTTGTTAAGACTGTGCAGAAAGCAAGATGGCTTTTACTACATGGGCTTGAGTCTGGACAATAACCACCAGACATCTTCCAGGAGGTGATGCAGTGCAAACAAGCTGGTGATTCAGAAAAGTTTTCCAAAAGTCGCTCTCAGAAGCATTTCCCAGGCCCTGGGGCACAGGCTTCAGCTCTGTCCAAGGGCACAAGTTCCTTCCACAGGAAGGAACACTGGCTGTCCCTCCCTTCAACACCATTCTCTGGTTTCAGAGGGGTCTTCCATCGGGTCACTCCTCGGTGCTCCTAACTCTTCTGCAGTTTAGCTGAGAGACTGTGTATGGACAAAGCAAAGGGAAGTTTGGTGAGTTTCTAATAGAAGCCTTATCCTCAGGAAGTCCTGTGTGTTTCTGGACTCCAACTGAAAATTATAAAAATCAGCATATATCCCCAAAGAAATTTTATGGGTATTGAAGGCCATTTTTAATAGCAGCATCAACTGATGAAGTTGTGGAACAAGGGCATAATTAGCAACTTCCAGCATCTCAGAAATGGTAACAGACCCCTTTTCCCACATGAAGTAATGAAATTTAATTACTCATAAAGAGAAAAATGGGTTTTGCTTTCCACGTTTTCAAGTCTTCTGCTCTCCATTCTCAAGTTTTCTCTAAAAGCTCCAGAGTTAGAACTCACCTTTAAAAAGCTGGCAATATGTTGTCTTCCTATTCAAGCACCAAGAAAAACAAAGAACACAAGTAACACATCCATAAATTTTCTGAAATAAAAATCAAAATAAGTTGGAAAAAAAAGAGCAACTAGACTGTGAATACTTCATTAAAGCAATGCTGACTGCAAAGAAAAGATAAAGTTAATATTGTTGCTACATGGCCATATCTCCACTACACTCAAAATTAATACATACATGCCAAACTGGAAAACTGTTTAGAAAACCATTTAAGATTGTAAACAAAAATATCAACCAGCCAACCAACCAACCATCAGTACCATTAATAATATCTATATGTTAAATTAACTAGTGCAATGAAAATTGATGTCAAGTGATTTTATGAACATCTAGGAAAACTTGGCATGATATCAGTTTCTCTTCTTATTGAAATGACAGCACTTTTCAGCAACTGCATTGCAGATGGCAGCAGTATTTGTGGCAGCTTTCTAGCATCCACAGCTTTAAGCCAGAAGGATATATTAGGTTTGTTCATTTTTCATTTACATATTGATCTGAATACAAGTAAAAATATTGGAATATTGACTACTGTGTGACTATTTGATATATTTTTGAAAATACACACACATATACACTTATATGCAGCAAATAAGGAGGGGTTTCCTCTTTTTTTTTTTTTGTTTATATATCTGTCTCTCAGCTACTAGGCTGTGTCTGGCTATAATTGACTTCTGAGGGATCCTATCCTCCACCACATATAATAGAATGTTATATAGTTATAAACAGATAATTCAGCCTTCCTGCCTTCCTTCCTTTCTTTTCCTCCTTCCTTTCTTCTTGCCTTTCCTCCTTTCCTCCTTCCTTCCTTATTTCCTATGTTTTAAAACCTGGCATCATATACCATGCATATGTGCAACATCAGAGATGATTAGTACAGACAGGAGATCGGAAAATCACAAAGCACTTCTGAAACCCTGATAGGAAGTGACTCTTCCTGGTTGTTGATTTATTGATGCTGACAACATTAGTTTTTTTCTCATTTTTAAAAAACTGAAAGTACTTTGGTACTTGGAAAAATACTGAAGCCAAGTAAATAACGGAAAAACACTCGCAAGCCTCTGTAGGATAGAATGTCCCTGCTCCTGAAAGAACCTGCATGTGTAGCTTAAAAAAACCCAACAAATCCCAAGCAAGCAAACAAAAAAATAACCAGGAAAAAAAAATAAAACAAAAAAACCACCAAAACCCCCCCCAGAAAAACTGAAAAGGTTAAAAATGAAAGGCTTTCAGAGATCCTTCTTTACAAGTATCCAGTATAATTTTCAGATGCTTACAAAGATCCAGCCCAGAAGCTATTTTGTTTCTTTAGAACCAGAGCCAGTATTTTTCAACCTCTATCAAGTCAAGGTCTGGGAATAACACCACCTTTTCAAAAGCTGTCTTCCAATAGCCATACACCAATAAACTGGCTAATGAGGATATTTGACTTTGAAGTGGCTGGAGAGAGCTGAAAACATGAAGTGGTAATTTTAAAGGCGAAATTTTGTAGATTTTTTTTAAAGGGCATAAGATAATTGCCCTTTTTAAACTAGCCCTTTTAAAAATCACATGCAAACCTGTTTTAAGTCCTGTTAACAAACAGAAAGATAACTAATGTGTCATAGGATTGTGAAATCTACCAAGAAACTAGAAAATTTCCACAGCCTGCTTACTCTGGTAAACACCCTGTTTACACTGGTAATTAGGTCCATTCATGAGAACAATACAGAAATAAAAATTATGTGATTTTACCCTATAAAAAAAGACTAGGAATGAATGTTGTGGAGTAAAGGATTATAGATGTATAGAAGACAGAGTCGTGAAAGAAAGAATAAAAATTCTTCTGAAACTCAGAATGTGAGTGGAGAGTCCTCAATGACCCCATTGAGGATAGGTGCAGACTGTATTTTTTATTCTAATTTCTTAGAGTATTTCTGTTACAGAACTGATTTCTCCCCATCAAAACTAAATACATATATATATACATATGACAAAAATAAACACTGACATGTTTGCATTTTATTATCTGCACAAGGAATAAAATCAAATCACATGGACAACTCAAGCTTTTATATTATTTAAGCAAAGAATATGATTTTTGAGCACTTAAACTTGTTCACAGACAAAAAAACTCAGAACCATGGATGTTTGAGAAGGATCTTGCTCTGGCTTCAGTAGTGATGACCACGCATGCCTTCCCCAAACTTCATCTCTGGTGGGCTTGGAGCCTTAGGCTCTGATTATATCAGCAATTTAAGGAGTTCCTGACCATCAAAGTGCAGTAAATATTGCTGCATTTTTAGAGTCCTGGCACTGTCTTGGCCATGGTCAACCAAGTAGTCCCCCAGTCAATCTTCTCAGGCACATCTTATGAGTTAGGTGTTCAGGGCAGCTTGCACGTACCCTGCTCTGGATAGCAAGAGATTTGTAGGGTGGAAGTAAACCTCTGAATAGACAGGCCTTTGAACATTATAGAGGCAGCCAGCTGGCCTCCTTAAGAAAAAAATATTTGATTTGGTAGCACAGACAGACACTGTAAATAACTGCCTCATACTCAGGCTTGAATGCAGCACCAGTTCATTAACAATTTGTCTTATTATACACAGATATCTCATCTGTCTTATGGGTAGAAGAACTGCAAGAGACATCATCATAAAATATATCGCCTAGGTTTCCATTATATTCTCCATTAGATATTTCTAACAATAATAACAATTTCACCTTCTTTGTGTTCAGGTGTCTGAAGACCATGTTTAGATTTTTAGTGCAGCCAAAGGACCCAGCTAAAGCCGTGCTCAAACACATGCATATTCTTTAGCTGTTATACTATAGCTTAATTCTGTAGATAGCTACAGCAGCAAAACTGTACGGCTCTCCTGAGTCTTCCAAAACATATTCCCTAAAGGTGAAAGCCAATGAGAATTTCTGGTGTGTTTTCTACCCTGCTGATAAAGAATCCACAAAAAAATTCCACTGAAATCAGTGCCTGAATTCATTATCTCCACTGAGTCGATGAATTTGCACATGCAGCCAAAGCTGCTGGGAGAGCCAAATTCTCAGCTGGTGTCCATTGACTTTCATGGAGATAGGCCAGGTTGCACTGGCTGGGGAATTTGCCAGAACTGTTGACAAAAAGACACAGATGAAGAGTCAGCTATGCAAGGCTTATAGTTAACTTGGCAAATTTAGGAGTAGCCAAAGCACCACTACAAGGGATATATTTACTGCAAAGTACAACAGGGGAAAAAAATTATATATTTTTTAAATATACTTTTTTTAAAAGAAGATGAATATTTCTAATCCTCTTAGAAACCATAATGATATACTAGAATGAGATTTTCCCATGTGGAAACCACAGTAATGATGCCTTAGTTTTGTCCTAAATGACTGTCTTTAAATTGCCCCCTTTCTTTGTGCACTGAGATTAATAACCACAGCAGTACCCAAGCAAATCATATGGTTTTTTTGGAAAAATCACACTCAACAGCACAGTAGATCACTTCAGTCATATGAACTTCATGCCTCAAACTATGGCATATGACCTCTTGTAGGCTGCTGGAAAGCAGGGCAGGGCCCTGGGGCTCCCTTCCTACCTCTGTACTGAGGGCTTCATATGAAGAACTCCTGCAGAAGCCATTTCTCTGTGTTCAACCCAACAAAGGAAAACTAGAGATTTCATATGGAATCTACATATGAAATATGTATCTGTATATGAAATATGTTGACTATGGTATCAGATTTCCCAAACCATAAGTATACATGTATATTCTGATTTTGCATTACTCTTTTACAAGTGAAAACAAACTGAAAATTGCAGAGGATAAAACCAGTCATACTACAGAGATACACAGCCTATGTGTTGGCAGTGGGAGCTTCTCTGAACCTAAATACTGACTGCTGCATAATTTCTGGACGTTTCTAAGGAGACAGCTGATACTGACATCTATTGGAAACATAATACTGAAGGCAATGAATATTGGTCTCATCTAAGGTGGTACACATGTTGGTCTTGAGAATCTTAATGTAAAGAAAAAAATAAATGCTTGCACTGATTTGTCTTTTATCACTGAAATAATCTAACCATTTAATATACTTCTATATTTATTAATGAATATTTAATGAAGCGTACATCATTAAAATTATCCTTCAGTGCAGAGAGGAGGGACTTGAAAGTGCTGTGCCATGTGATCCATGCTAATGGGCTAAAGCATTTACTCCCCTCTCCTTTTCCACTCTCTAGGAGCCTGATGTTGCTTATGTGAAGTTCCTGTTATAAACAAAAAGTAGCCATATATAAAAGTCATTGTGCCTCTGCTACAAATGACAGTAGGAGATAGGCATGTCACAGTAAAAGTACAAGCAGCGTTTTATTGTGTTGAACTTTCAACATCCTCAGAGTTAATAAATAGAAAAAATATATTAAAAACCCTCATTCTCCCTTAATGTCATATGTACATACTACTCAGGCTTTAATGCAGGTCTTCCACAGATATTTTCTCCCTTTTGTGTGGTCTTCCCAGACTTGCATCAAAATCGCATCCTTATGAACTACATGAAACTACATGATACAAAAAATTGATCTGTTGCTTATGCCCTCCAGATGGTCACAGAAGGAATCAGGAGCTACAAAGCGTGTATTTGAAGTGTATACTTGTATAATGGTGCTGGATCATTCTTGAAATGAACATCCTTTAAATATTCAACACTTTCAAAAATCTGAATTCATCATTTTCAGCAGCCAAAATATAGTTTCATGTGCTCAGTTTAAGGATGTGTTTTGTTCAAGGTCACATCAGCAATTGGTTGTAGAACGAATCAAAAACTCAAAAACAGCCGTGAACTTGACTTTGCAGATTTTAATATGGGCTATATAGATTTTTTTTTTGTGTGTATTTGCTCTCCAAAGATACTTGTATAAATCTCCACGGAGGTTTGGACAGATGAGATAGTGTCTGTGTATAATATTTTTGATGGATCCACTCCCCTTCTAGTTCAATTTGACTTTACTTGTAACCCATCACCATTGTGTTAGTGACTTTATTTGAAAACCAATTATTTTTTTTAAAGTGAATATCAAAGCTCACCAGAAGAGGATTTCAGTCCCTAAAAAACATCAGTCTTCACTACCATCAACAGTCTTTGGAAAATATGCTGCTTTGAGTCCTCTTAGTTTGACAGTAATCATTTAGCAGCTACCTTCAGTTGAGGCTTAGAGATTAAACAGAAATATCAATCCTTCCAACACTCTTTTCTTTGAGTGGGTTTGGTTTTTTTTTAAATTATTATAGAAAAAGGATTAGGGATAATGTTTTTAAACTAACAAGGGTAGATTGAGACTTGGACAAGTTTCCCAGAGAGGTGGTGGATGGCCCATCCCTGGAAACATTCAGTGTCAGGTTGGAAGTGGCTCTGAGCAACCCAATCTAGTTAAAAATGTCCCTGTTCATTGTGGGGGGTTGAACTACATTCAAACTTTTCTTTGAATACCACTCATAAACAATTTACCCTGTAGTTTAAATACACTGTGAAATAACCAAGCCACCCATAGTCCTTGACACGGATAACACTCATAAGTATTCTTAGTCATGCTTTATACTTTCTTAGAAATATATAAGTAAAAGCATTTGCTGAACTTAAACTCATAAAATTATTGCAGAACAATGACCACTCTTAGTTGCAATTAAGTGTCATGGTACTAATCTCAAAGACCTATTTTTTTTTTTTTTTTAAGCTGACAGACAGTTCTTTCTAATGGTCAAAGTATTAGACTAAAAAGTGGGAATCACTAACAATTCTGGATAGCTTTGAAGCTGAGTCATTCTTTTAGGAAAGCACTTAGTCCCTTTATGACATTTTCCCCTATATCTGATACCAATTTCTTGTTGATTTCCCAGCAGTGTAATTCCATCTACTTGAGTAGAAGGCTTTATGATTTATGCTAGCATAAATGAAAATACAATCAGGTTCCTCATTTTAAAGATGAAAATCACAGTTATCATTCTCCCTTTGGGCAATGTAAGAATTAATTAGTATTACTCTGAGCTCATAAGGTGTTTTAAAAATATATAGTGGTAACAATGACAAATATTATTCCTTTTGTGCTGAAAGTTCATGCTGACTTGCAAAAATGTTTCTAAGTTAGGTCAATGTAGCAGTAATTTGAGAAGGTGAAGGTCTAACTTCTTGATAATGGAGATTTACAACCTTGTGGGGTTTCTCCACCTTGAAATAATATCAATTATAATAATTCATTCATTAAATCATACTTATTTCTTCTTCCTATTTAAGAAGTCAATAATAAATCTATTTTAAACATTTTAAATACATCTGAATAAGGAATAACCATATAATTTAAGGTAACCTTCTCTTCCTGAATTCAAAGGCAGTTTTTATTCCATTCTGGTAGAGAGGCCTAAAATTGTGAATTATTAATGTGTGCATCCATTTTAAAGTCTCTTTCAAAAAGAGATAAAAGAGGCCTTGTTGTAAATGACAATTAAATCTACCACCTTTGCAAGATCATAACCTAAGTGGTAGTAATCTTCAAGAGGAAAAAGAAAATGAACAATTTTGAAAATGAATTGTTAAAGTACACACAGATTTTATCAATGAATTTTCTAATTACTTTAAAGAAAAAGATCCCTCTGCATATAAATTTGGAGCTGGGGTGAGTTGAAAAAATAAAAACCTATCAGGATAGCATACAAAATACTGAAAATAGTGGTTTTTACTGTGAGGAGTCCTTACAAGGATTTTAAACCTGACTATCTGAAGTTAAGAGAAATCCTCCATACTGCAAGTGAGTATTAAAAGTCATGAAGAACAAGACACAACAAAGGTGGTGGCCCTCAAACAGTATTGCAAACAAGCCATAAACCTCTGCAGTTACCTGCTCAAAGTGAAACTCATCCCTGGACACATCATTCATTTTCACATTTTAATTAACTTTGTCTTTAGTTAAACCAATCAGAGAAGCAATATGCAGCTCTGCCTGGAAAATATGCAAAACCAGTATTCTATTGTAAAGCCTTGTAGTAGTTGTTGAAACTGGAAGGACAGTTTTGTCTAAAGACATCTGAAAGAAATAAAATTAATTTTGATATTGTTTTTACCATGGGATGCAGGAGGTTTGTAATCAATTGCCTGGCTTTTGTCCATCAGTGTGTCAACTGATGATCATGTAGATGCTACTTTTTCAATTTTGCCCTTTTGAAACGGGATCCTCACATACCAACAAAGCTTTATATTAGGGTTTTGCATTAATCTTATGGAGATGAATACCAAGTCAGGAGTCATGCTCTGGGCTACAAGCTGCACAGCTCCCAAGTTAGGAGCATTTAATTGCAAGTAATGGGGAGCTATAAAGGCAAATTCTGAATCCTATCCTGGTTTCTGAGTCACTGAAGGAGCTAGAGCACTCCTGTATAATTTTCTTTTTTCAGCTGCATGGTGCTAGAAAGCTGGACCTGGACTTTATATTATTTGAAGTTCTTTACATATCAATCATCACATTCATGTCAAATTCATATTTTTGCAACATTTTTTTAGTTTAAAAGGCCCTGAAGATTTTTATATGCTTCATTAACTAAAGTATGTTTAGACAAACTTTTTAAATTTTATAGACATGCCTACAAAAATTTTATATCTATGCATAAACACATTTCATATATAAATGAAATTAATTCTCTCAAGCAACAGGCATACATCTTCATGAATGAGATTAAAGTTGCATCCAGATAGATTTCTTCCACATACACTGAAAAGCTTGGGCACTAATGCAGCCTGAGCATTTACTAGAGTACACAGACAAGGAAAAGATGTGCACTGTTACTTTGTGATGTGTTACTGCGTGATGTTACTGTGTGATGTCTGAACCTTGGTCTAGTTCATCTAAGAAACTCCTCCTCTGTTTATATCCTGCCAATAAGAAACAAACAGATAAAAACACAGTACACCATCATGAGAAAAAGAAACATCCTCCCCTTGCACAGTAGGAACAGATGTATAGAAGACAGAGTCGTGAAAGAAAGAATAAAAATTCTTCTGAAACTCAGAATGTGAGTGGAGTTTATGACCCCATTGAGGATAGGTGCAGACTGTATTTTTTATTCTAATTTCTTAGAGTATTTCTGTTACATAACTGATTTCTCCCCATCAAATTAAATATATATATATATATATATATATATGACAAAAATAAACACTGACATGTTTGCATTTTATTATCTGCACATTTTTTCCTAGGAAATGTTAGCTGAAAAAAAAAAATAGCTACAAAATACAATCATAGAGGCTCATGAGGAAGGTAATTCACATGCTGAATGCTTTAGTTTGCTTTAGTTTTCTTCCATGGCCAAGTTCATGACTTTAGCTCCCATAAGCCACTTCTTAAGGCTGGGAAAAGAATAGTGTAGGCATCAGAACCTCTGCCTACATGTTACCCACAGCCACTTAGAATCAAGTGCCATAGCAGGAAAAAAATCTTAAATCCTAGGGCCACAGAGTGTCACAACTATATGTCAGCAGGGAATTTTAACTGTTAGAGCCTAGGTCTGCACACCTGTAATTGCAAAGGACATGGATATTTGGAAGCCATTGACAGACCCTGTAGTGCTCTGTGCTGCCCTGTTGCCAGGGCTCTGCTTCTTGCTGGGAAGGCACTTACATGGTTAGGTGCATGTACATTCCTCTTTCAGGATTGTCAACAAGGGTTTCATCATATAAAAGAGAAAATTGACCTCCAGCTATGGATGATAGGGTAGGTAAGAGAGAAAATAAGCAAGGGAAAATGACAGATCTATGAAAAAAACTTTAACTGTATATGGTGTTAAATGATAAAAAATATACATGCATCTTTGAGAAAGAGCCACAAACCTCTCCTGAGGTGCTGAATGTCATTATTAACTATTGTTATTACTATTCTCTATCCTGTTCTTAAAAGTTTATTAAATGGTACTTCAATCTTTACTTGTAGATATTTAATTAAGTGAATAGATTTATTGCACACATTTTTATTAATTGACCAGTGTCAGGTACCCATAAGGAAAAGGCAGGTCTAGCATGCAGCTCTTCAGTTTTTAAATGTCAACAGAAGAATGATACATCATTACAACACTTATCAATTTTCTTATTAACTTCTATACTCTACCTTAGCCCATAAATAAAACAGGAGTTACCCCCAACACACAAGAGAATGAAATTTAACAGTATTATGAAACGAGTAAGAATATAAGCTAAGAATAAGGAAAGAAAAAGAAGAAAAAGCAAACAAATTAAAATAACATGATACACTGATTTATATGACATGTTAATCATCTATTATTTATCCTAAGTGCTTTCTGAGTTCTCATCTAATTTCACTATAGCATCACAGATAGACTTTAGTCACCTTTTCCTGAATGTTAATAATTGATAAGCGATATTTAGCTTGCAAAGCTGATGCATACTCTTTGGAAAGCCATGCATTGCACTGGCTTCTCCCCTTGGGTGAAATCTGCTCCATCTGCATAAAATCATTGTATAAAGCTTTGAGGGCCTTGGGAAGCAGAATCCTTCCAACCAATACCTAAAGTCCTCACAGCTGAACTTTTACATTTTGTTCTTGGCTTACCTTCTTTGTGGCTTTCAACATCCACTAACAGAAAAAGAGTAATTTTTTTCTGTGCAGGTTACTGTTTTGTCTCATCCTTTTTGCTTCCAAGGGCCGAGAAAGACTCTGAACACTGCAAAGAAGAGTGTACTGGATGTTTACACTAATATAAATTTCACTTCAAGTGCTTGTATAATGGATGCCCATAGCACTGCCTATTATTCTGGGAATCACACTGGAAATTACTGATGAGGATTGTGGAGGCTCTAATGAGGAGAACTTGGAGTCAACAAAGAGCTATCCAGATTCACATCAGCTGAGAATGCACCCGGGAGGTTCGGGAAGGCAGGGTGAATATTCAGTGTAGATGTGAGCAGTACATTTTATGCTCACATTTGCCTTTACAAACTCACAGTATTCTGATTGAAAAACAAGGATATTCGATAAACAACATTATAACTTCTGTGTTTCTCATGAGGCAAATTTTCATACTTTGGCAAAGTGGATTTCATTAATTTTCACCTTTTGACTCAGAGGTGGTTTTGTTTTCTTTGTTATCTCGTTCTGGCTATCAAGGAGAATATAATTACAGAAATCTTTGCAATGGTTTATTACCTGCTGCTAAAGTTCTAGATAATTATATGGCTAGGTTTGTCCTGGCAATATTTCAATAACTATATGGACAAAAATCACCTCCAGGA
Organism: Urocynchramus pylzowi; assembly: GCA_013397555.1. Classification (NCBI taxonomy): domain Eukaryota; kingdom Metazoa; phylum Chordata; class Aves; order Passeriformes; family Fringillidae; genus Urocynchramus; species Urocynchramus pylzowi. The sequence continues at coordinate 2,545,464 of VZRH01005110.1, forward strand.
ATAAAATTTGTTATGCATCAAAATGTTCTGGCTTTCTAGCTGAGCTATAAAAATTTACACTACAGAACTCCATTTGTGATATATGCATACTAATAATATTTTGTGCTTGAATTCCATTTCCCATATATGACAGTAACTACTTAGCTTTATATTTTTGCTCTTACCTAAGTCTTTTTAATTCAAATGACTTCTTGTCAAAAATTTATACAGCTTTTTTATAACTCAGTGAAGAACAGACTCTTCATTATAAATATTTTTTTTCTCTCTGTCTCTCTCTGTGGATTTACCTTTAGAACTTTCCACATTGCCTAAGTTTTACTTGAGTCATACATTCACTGACATTTACTGGCAATACATAGATTAGCTGGCAAGCATATTGATACTACTTTTTTTTTTTTTTGCCAAGAGGAGGAATGGTTCACTAATTCTGAAGTAATTGCCTCAATTTGTGAAGCTTATTTTGATATTTTACTGACATGATTAGAATGCCTATCAATTAGTCTTTTATCACTGTTCCTTCTACTAAATAGTCAGTATATTTAGTAACAATGTGCCCAAATAATTTGATTCAAAACATTCATTGTTGACTCTAAATATAAAAATAACTTAATTTCTCAACATGAACTACTATCATAATGGACCAAACCCAGCTTAATTTAGTTATATAAGTATTCCCATTCAAATAATTTCATCAGTAATGGCTGCAAATGAACCATGAAATTTAGCTGTTTTCCAGTCAAGTATAATCTAGTGGAATATCTCATGTAGTTTTAGATCTTGATATAGATTTTTCTGATCCAGTTTATTGAGCTGTTTCAGAGTGTATGTGCCAACCTGACAGAAGGATTTGGAGATAATTCCTATTAATACAGATTAAAATTGGGACAGGAAATGTCATCCAGCTCTGTGGAGACTGAGAATGGTTCCCAAAGGAGCTAAATGCTTTCCTTTTCCATACAAACTCTTAAAAAGTTATTTGAGTATTACAAAATAACTAATTTCAAAAGTTGAAAGGTAATGGTGAGAAATAATAGAGTATTCTAAGCCCCATAAATAGTTTAATGATTATTTCTAAACAAGCAGTTAGTAAAAGTAGTTTGTTCTTTCTTAAATTTTATGGAGCTTAGTAAGGATGAATACGTGGATCATGTATTTTAGGTCTCATCAAGATGCAATATCTGCTGTTTATAAGTTTATATATGTCAGCAATTACTGCACATAATAACAACAAAAATGCCATAATATGTACAATTTGTTATACAAATAGCATTAGTTTTCATAAACTGATGAAAGGTAGAACAGGAAGGCCAAAACCAGTTACTGTCAAAGTGATAATACAGCTTGAATTGATTTCTTCAAGAGGTATTAACTTCAGTTGTAATATTATGAAAAGTTACTTCAACATTATTTTTATAGTTGGCCATAGGATGAGATTTTTTAGTGTCATCATGGATTATTAACAGATCAACTCCACATGAGGAAAACCAGCCCTCTTCGTGCCACATATGTATTTCTGATATTTTACACAAAACCTGTGTTAAAACTACTTTACCAATGTTTTAAGTCATTCCTCTTCACATTAGATAATGCCACAGTTACAGCAGCTTGGACAGCCTCCATTCAGTTCCTGGTGTATTAGTTGTCATTATTAACATAACATATTGACATATTAACATGTTGGAAATAACATATTTAGTTCCTTGACCACTATCTATCTGAGCTTTCCACAAGATTATTGCCCCCTTCTGTACATAGGCTGGACATTTAATATGTGTTCATTTAATAGTGTTCATTTAATAAGTATTCAATATTTGTTTATTTGTCTGTTTTTCTCTTTTCACCTATGGCCCAAAGCTATGTATATACTGAATAAACCGAGCACTAAGAAATGACTGATTTTTTCCCTTGGGAGCATTATTGTAGGAAACCTTCCTGCATCATCAAAACATCTCTCAAGTAGGAATCCACTTTGCACAAAACCAGAAGAGTTCAGAAGAGCTCATTATGCAACAAGCAGCTTACAGAGGGGAATTTGAGGTATGCACGTTTAAAGTCAACAGTGTGACTTAAATTCAGACTGATTTTGAAATTAACTGTTTTTCATATTACATAACAATGCATAGAGTTGTTCATGGCTAGTCTCATCTTCTGTCAACTTATTTCATGGGTGTGAGTGTAACATAGATCTTCAAGCAAATATTTGCATAGTAGAAGCCAGATTTCTGGCATCCACATGCAGCTCCTGGGATTTCAAAAAGGCAGGTCAAAAGGGAAGTTCACACACAGGGCAGATGATTCTCAGGTTTTGGGTGGGCAGAAGAATCATAACTCTAGTGGAAGGTCTCCAAATGGCAGGGAGAGCTCAGCTCACTGAGAGAGTGAAGATCACCATGATAGAGTGAAGAACAGGGTGACATCAATGAAAGCCAGAAAAAGAATGGAGGGACACTGACAACAAGTGACAGCACAGATAGCTCTAAAAACCAGACAAAAAGCATGAGATGAGAGAGAATCAGAACAGCCATCACAATGCTGCAGCTACTTAAGACAGAAAAGGAACAAATGTGCATGTGTGTGTAGGATAGATTTCCAGGAAAGGGGAAAGAGGCTGAGGAAAAGGGTGTGACTTAAGTGATACACACTCTGAAGACAGAAATTTCAGACAGTGCTAGGCACTTATTTCAATTTAATCCAAGCATTTTATATTGCATCAGATGCTGTCTCATTTATATTGTGTAAAAAGGTTGTGCAGAGGACTAGGAAAGTGTTTGATTTACCTTGACTTAGCCAATGAAATTCCTGAAGCATTTTCTCCTGAAAAGCAGGATGAAGAGAAAGATTACTTCTACAGTAGTCCAAATGAGCTTGATGGGTTCTGGAAAACTTTCTGGAGTGTAGGTACCGGCAGAGAGAAAATGGGATACTCAAAAAAAGTATCATGTCTAAAAAGGGAAGCAGTCCCAAATGAGGTCTCAGGAGTTCCAGGTAAGAGACTTTCCTGAAAAGTCAAAATGATGATCTGTAGTGAGAAAAACTGGACTTTTACTTGAACTGAAAAATACTGATCTTTAATACAATATGGAAAAAAGGTAAACACTTTAAGGACATAATGGTTAGGAGGTTGATTTGTTTCCAAACATCTTCAATCTGTCTCGCTCAGTTCTTCTTGGGCTTCCCCTATTTAGTGAGACATTTTTGCTGTAGTTTGGTTGTTTTTGTTGTTCTTTAAATAAAACATTAGCTTTAGAAATTGCATGTCATTACTGGTTTTTTTGGCAAGCTCACATCAAAAATGAGAAGAGAGAAAGTGTTTTCACTTGGCCAAAGATGTTTGCCTGAAGCCAGCTGCAATGTGATCCTCCCCAGCATGATATGAGAAGTAGTAGGCTAGGAAATTGGGATGAAGTGCACAGTAAAGCAGTGGCAAATCCACCTTTCAAATACAAAAGTCCCAAAACAACATAGTTCAGTTTACCCTTCAGGGCAGCTGAAACCCTGGATGTCTGGTCATGACTGCAGTGCACAGTGTAATAGATTGGAAATCTATTTTTCATTGAATGTCACATCCTAGTTATAGTATTCTAACAGTCTAGTGCCATATAAGGAGGTAGGCTAAGGAAAGGTAAAAGTGGTTTACGTTTTGATAGAGTTGATTAGGCACAATCCAGATTCCTACACATTAAGTCAGTGACTAGGTTTGGTTTTGCAGTGTAAGAAGAAGAAACAAAGGAGAAGACAAATGGGAAAAGTTAAAAATTGTGATGATTCCTTAGCATCAGTAGGATGACAAACAGGTGAACATTAAAGAGACGTTTTTGTCCATTGAGTATTTGAGGATTTTAGATGGTCTACAGCCAGACACAGAAATTGAAGATGAGTAAAGAAATGCCAAGACCATGAAGGAGTCTAACAATTGCTAGTAGAGGCTGACTATCTTATCAAATGCACAGTCACTAGAAAATTGAAAACATCAATTGATGAGACATGGGGAAAGAGGAAATTCTAAGAATGGGCTTTGTGCAAGGAGAGATAATAATAAGCAAGGCAACAAGTCAAGACTGGACAGAACCAAACAAAGCTGTGTTGCAGCAGACCCAAGGGGACACTGATGTAGGCACTGAGGAGATTGTATTCAGGTAGGATGTACTGAGCACATAAGGAGGTCTGAAAGGTTGTCCTTTACTGCTCCACACCTTCACTGACAATTTGTCTTCAGGCCATGCTCTGTGAGACAGCAAATGCTTCCCCAGTAAATGACTCATCTTTATTTCAAAGTCTTTATTTGACTCTCCTACCACCTGAGTAGTTGTCAATGCTGGGATCTTATAGAGAAGATTCCCACTGGAGGATAAATCAGAACTGCAGGACCAGTATTTCCTTCATGTACCTTGTTTTCTTTTAGTTACATTAAACAGTCATTAAACCAAGTACAACAGCAACACAACACAAAAAAGTATTACTATCATTTCAGAATGATAATGCCAGGTGTCTAGAAAGAAATTTTTCTTCAATAAATGTCTCTATAAAGAGAACTGTCTGAGAAAATATCATTTTTTCCAAAATTCTTTCTCAGAATTTACCTTAAATCCTTCCTCTCCCCCACTCAGCCCTCAAACCTGTGAGCAGTGAAGTATTTTCTCAAAGTCAATATGCTATTCACAGTAAGAAAAAACAAACAAACAGACAAAACCTAAACAAAACAAAAATCAAAACCAAAACAAAACAACAAATAAACAAAATGAATGAGGAGGCTATGTATAATTATGTCAACCAGTGATACTTGCTTTAAAAATATACTTTCAGCAGATACACAACTCCTAATGAAGAGACAATTTAATCATCTATCTCAATATACTTTGAGATATATATTGAATATACAACTTTTTTCTTAAATACTGTCTTAAAATTCAGTGTTTATTTGGAAGGTATCAAACTGATTTGATGATCTGAAAGAGATTAATTAATATTCTGTAGAATTTCAAAAATCTTGAGAAGAATTGGAAGATTTTCTTTGATGTTTGAATAGTTTAATACCTCACTGCATGCTCTAGTCTTCTTCCTACCGATGAACATCTGAAAGAGTTTTATTCTTTCTGTGTTTATCAGATTTTGATACTCAGATTTAGATACAGAGCAATTGCTTATCTTGATTGCCAGAGATTCTTGCCCCATGTCAGTATTACCTGATTTGACTAATATAGTCTTTATCTTGGAATCTCAACACTGTTGTCAGGTCTCATAAGAACTCAGATTTGGTCCTTTAGAGTATGTGATGAGGTTTTTTTATTATGCTCAAAAAGGTAATTGAACAAGATTTGAACAAAAAGCATCACATTGTCCAATTCTATACTTTCAATTTCAGCAAGAGTACAATGGCTTCTGTTTTCTAATTTTCCTGCTTTGTTCAACATTAAAAATCAACACTCTGCCTCAGTTCATAGATCTCTTTGTTTCATCTTCCCTTTCTTCAGTGTTGCTTATTCCTTCCCCTGTTGCATGCACACGTTTGGTTAATTTATCCAATTTAGCATCCATTGCTTCTCCCTTTCATTTAAGCCTCTCCCATGCTGTGAAGAATGACTGTCCAGGTCCATTTTATTTCTCTAAATATTGCTGTAATATTTGTAGGAGCTTCTTTTTCCCCAAAGAGCACTAAGACAGATGCTGTGTTTTCCATAATGTCTGTGAATACTTTTGAGCAGCCTGGGTTTCTGTGGACTACATGACACTCCTCAATTGCAGCTGTTCTTAAGGATCTGTTCCTCTACAGTGATCTTTTACTTACCTCTTTTCAATGCCGGCAAAAAGTTAAGACACACAAAGAAAGGACTAAAAAAACTGAGTATTTGACCAGTTTGCATTTGGCCTAAAGCAATGAAAGACAAGCTTATAAAGTATTTTGGCATCTACCTCCAGTGCAATTCACAGCCAAGCTTACAGGGGTAGATGTCTGAGTTTGGTGGGCACCTAGCCCTTGAAAAGGCATTATAAATGGGTCACATTTTTCAGAAGTAGAGTAAATCAGTCATTTTTTGGTCAAGTTTTGTAGAGCAGAAAGCATTGTTATGCTTATTCTTCTTGCCCAGGCAGACAAGCACTGTATGTCATATGTGCAGCTGACTAGATGAGGGGGCAGGGGAATGGTTCCTAAATTCCTTAAGAGAGACAGGCTAGAACAATGAGAAAGTTCAGATCAAATTTCATAGTAATGCATGTCTGGATTAGAATTTGCCATTTTAGAAGCCTTCCATTAAAGCATGCTTATTGTGTTCCTGTACCTAATATTGACACTGACAGAACAGATAGCAGTAACTTCTGTTTTATTGTAAGCTGATAAAACCCAAAACAGAAAGAATTGACGATTTTCATAATTAATATTTTTTTTTTCCATTGGCAGCTTAAATTAAAAATACTTTAAAAGTATTTATTCCAGGCAACAGTAGTCATATCTTTTTGTCACTTTAATTTTGAGAAGTTTCTGGTCCAGTTCCCAGTGGGTCAGTTCCCACTTCAAATGTGATATCTTTCCTACAATTGCACAAGAAAACCAGAAGATGATTAAATATGCATAGCTGAAGATATTAATGATCAAGGCTGAGTCTTCAAAAGAGAGGAAAATGTGAAATAGTTATACATATCCCCAATTTGTTTTTATTACTGATGATGTGGGATTTTAGGACATTTTCCTGTCATCTTTCAAGTACCAGATTCACTTCAGGAAAACTGTATCATTTACTTTCTGTACTCATCTTTCTTAAAATATTCTATTGCTTATTTCTTTTATTTGTGGCTTGATCATAAACTGAGACTTCAGCAAAATACATAGATTAATACCAGGATTAAAAAATAAATGGCATGCTGTGATGGCCATACACATTTCAGGATGCCCATTCTAAGACTTCTGCAAGAGGTTTTGAATAGACTAAATATTTATCCAGTGAAATGGGGTCCATTTTTATGGTCTTTCAAAAGCTGAGACACACAAAATCATTGAACACTGTTGTAAATTGTGGTCATATGTACATGTTTATCAGCCTGTAAAAGTATGTTATTGCAAAAAGTTTTAATTTTCTCTGACTTTCCTGAATAATTTTCTGGAACATTGTTTCTTATAACGTGTAGTAATCTAGACTTGGCAAGTAATTAAACATATGGTGATATATTTAGTTATACAAAATATTGTTTGTCAAATTACATGTCCACTGGGTTTCAATGAATGTTTACTGTATGTCTCAGTATCTAATTAAGTAGCTGATGAATGTCAATAGAGACATTCTAGAAACAATTTGTTTTTTCTAAAACCTGATCACTTTTAAAACTTTTAAATTAAATTCCTATTTCAGTGGCTATATTTAAAGCGTGACTTGAATTCCCTGTAGTTCACCTCAGAGGTTTTTTATTTTTACTCCTGGCTAATAAACTAAGAGGCATACCATTCATACCAGTAAAACCTCAAGCAAGCTGCCCTGTATCATACTTCACACTTCATCAAGATTCTTCCCTGTGTAGTAATACTATTCATAGGGTTTTATATTTGTTTGCTTTGTTTCTATGGTTATTTTTCCACTTACATTAGGATGTGTGATTGGTTTTTCTCAGCTTCCAATCTGCACTAGAACATTTTGAGTTGTCCAGAAAATCACTTAAAGCTTAGTGGTCAAATACAGCTGAGTGAACAGACAAAAGATTTATTTACATTTGCCTGAATGAGGTGAAAACAGTCTTTCAGACTCAAAAAGAAATATACAGAAATGTCTCACCTCCTAAAATTGTGAAAAATTATTTTGTTATTTCCTTTAAAAATTACATACATCTACCATTGTAGGAACCATGCCTGTACTTAAAATACATATCTTGCATAATTTTCTAGAAAATACTTACATAGAAAATCTCAGATTGAAGAAGCCACTTACCCTCTCTCACCCATCCCATGTTCCAGTTCAAGCTATACTGTGTTATGCCTACAAAGCCAGAGGACTCTCACAGCACTCTGACAATTGAGCAGCAAATTGAGTTCCAAAGGCATGAACTCAGCACGATGGTTGAGAAAATGCCATTGCAGCTGTGTCCCTTTCATATCTTCATTGAAGGACTGGAAACTTTAACTACTTCAACCACCATAGCATGATCTCTTGTCACAGTAGGATATGACTCAAGTAACAAGGATGCATAAAGGATGTGAAGGATGAAACAACTGGATCACACCTCTTAGCGTTTAATAAGAAATCCTTGTGCCTCGCAAGCAAAATGGGATTTTCCTCTCCCATGTACCACTAAATAAGGCCAATATCCATGCTAAAGCATGATGAAGGCTGTTCAGTCACAGTGAGGTGGACACTGTTTTAGCCACAGGTTTCTGAAGCATTTAATCATTAGCATACCTCTTCACATCCCTTGGACTGTGCCAGCTCCTACTTCTGAAAATAGTACAATGTCTCAGATCTGCTGAGACAAATGGCTGTGCAGAGTCAAATCATGAGGCTGCCCTGTTTAGGAAGGAAGAGAAGTTAGCATGAGGAAGCATGGGTTGCCACACCACACAGCTGTGGAGCGAGGGAGCAGATGTTATCTACGCTACTGAGCAACAGCATAACAAAGTATTCTCTTGGTTTTACCAAGAGCCACTTCTTTTCACAGTGGGTTATTTTGCCCATTCCTAAATTGATAAGGAATCAAATACCTATTAAAGAATTAATTAAAATTCTCCTGCCAAGAGGAGATGAAATATACTTTGAGACTGCCACCACATGGACAATCAGAAAGATACAGAGACATTAGATTGCACGAAGTAAAAAGGATGCAGATAGACAAGCTTCTTCAAATCATGTGACAGAGATATCCTCTGATTTCACTGCCTACCATCTTACCAAGCCATCTTAGACATGTGTAGAATATAATAGAATTGTAGAATCATAGAACGGTTTCGATTGGAAGGGACCTTAAAATTCATCTCATTCCAAACCCCTGCCATAGGCAGGGACTCCTTCCACTAGACCAGATTGCTCAAAGACCCATTCAGCTTGGCCTTGAGCACTTCCAGGGATGGAGCATTCACAGCTTCTCTGGGCAACCATTCCAGTGCCTCGCCACCCTCTGAGTAAAGAATTTATTCCTAACATCTAATGTAAATCTCTCCTATTGAAGTTTAAAGTCATTCCCAATTGTTCTATCACTATCTGCCTGTGTAAAAAGTCTCTCATTTTTTTTTTTTATAAGCCCTTAAGTTATTGGAAGGCCACAATGAGATCTCTCCAGAGCTACCTGTTTCCCAGGCTGAACAGCCCAGCTCTCTCAGTCTTTCTTCACAGGTTAGGTTCTCCATACCTCTGAACATCTACGTGGCCCTCCTCTGGATTACTCTAACAGGTCTAGTCTTTCCTGTGCTGAGGACCCCAGACCTGGATGCAGTATTCCAGGGGGTGTCACATGAGGGCAGAATCACCTCCCTTGACCTGCTGGTCACCCTTGTTTTGGTGCAGCCTGGCACACCACTCTTCTCCGTGACGCCCAGTGACAGGATCTAAGGGAATGTCCTGAAGTTGTGTCAGAGGAGGTTTAGGTTGGGTATTAGAAAAAGGTTCTTTGCCCAGAGGGTGGTTGAGCACTGGAACAGGCTCCCCAGGGAAGTGGTTCCATTCCCAAGCCTGACAGAGGTCAAGAAACATTTGGACAATGCTCTCAGGCACACGATGTGACTCTTGGGGTAGCCTGTGCAGGGCCAGGAGTTGGACTTGATGATCTTGCAGTCCTTTCCAACTCAGATTAACCTGTGATTCTGTGATTCTGGGTACTTCTCCCAGTCTGTACTTGTCTTGATTTAAGACAATTTAAAGAGGTAGTACTTTATTTACCTCCCCTTAGTTTCAACCAATCCTTTTCCACCAATAAAGAGAAATGAAATACTGATTTGAGTGAAAAAATAAGAGTTTTCTAACACATGAAAGAGTAACAGGCAAAAAATAACAGTGAATAATCTCACATTCCCCCCTGAAATGCCATTTCCAGTCAAGGTGCTGGGTCTTAAAGAGTCAGTAAACATTTTAGGGGCAAAGGAATGCAATATGGAATACAATAACCTTTCAGTTACCCATGACAGTATTCATGCTTGGGATAGCCCTGACCTAGGTGCAGCATCTTGCACTTGGACTTATTCAGCTTCATGAGGTTCTCATGGGCCCACATGTCAAGTTTGGCCAGGTCCCTCTGGATGGCATCCTACCCCTCTGTTGTGTCAACTGCACTACACAGCTTTGCATCATCTGCAAAATTGCTGAGGGTGCACTTGCTCTCATTGTCTATGTCATCAGTAAAGATATTAAAGAACACCAGTCCCAGAACAGAGCCCTGAGGGACACCACTTTTTTCAGGTATTTCACCTAAATCCAAATCCTTTACTATTCTCACTCAGGGTGAAAGTAAATCTAGCAACAGCACCCAGAAGATGTGAGGAAATAATGAAAGAAGTGGTTGCATTCAGCACTACAGATCCTAGAATTGTCTCCTCTCCATCTTCTCTAGTGGGTTCCTCTATATCCTGAACAGGTAAGTAACAGCTGCAGGAAGTTAAGAGTCACTAACAGCTCAGTCCTGTGTTTGGTATTAAATTACTCAAGCCCACAGAAACTTATTTTTGTTCTAATTTTCAACATGTTGGCTAAATAAATCTCATGTTGACAAGACTGAGACCAAATGGGAAGCTAATTTATTGCTGCCTGACATCAAGAACAATATAATTTGCCCATTGATGCCACACAAAGAACTTTATTCCGAAATAAAACACTTTGATAAAAAGCCATCCTCCTTGTGTAATTAGGAAATACAAGGGGCAAAGTGAGAATTTGAGTTTAAATGGTGAAATGGAATAAATCCTGTTTACAACCCTTATGACAAAAGGTTTACTGTAACACAAAAGGAGAATTCTGTTTCCGAAGTATTCTGAAAGCATGTCATCTCAGAGCTATAAATAATGAATTGTTTCTATATGATAAGGAAGTAAAAAATGTCAACATAGTTTGGCAATTTCAAACAATGTGCAAGACTTTATCCTTCACAGAAAATGCATAATTAATAACACCCCAAAACATGATCTACAACCAGAACATACTTTAACCACAGAAAATCCCAGACTGATGTGTTTAAAGAAAAGAATATTATTTCTTTGATTAAAATCTTCAGGGATGTAATAGGCTGTCCTTGGCCTCAGCACAGAAAAGCACCTGAATTTCTACCTGTCTGGAAGTGTGGATGTCACCCTTTTTGTGTTGAGTTGAATAACAATTGGCATTATGGCCTACATGGAATATCTTAAGTACTAGAACAGGTATCAGATCAAGTATTAATTATGGAAAAACAATTACTCAAATGTTGATTGGATCAATGCCTCGTTAGGAGGAAATGAAGAGATAACATTTTTGAATGTAGTGAGTGGCTACTCACAAGAAAATTAAGTCTTAGGATCCCAGAAAAGATGCAGGTCTGAATTTGGTAATAGTAATAATAGTGCACACAACACCTCAAAAACTACTAGTGGGATAGCCTTTCTATAATAGAAATCAAAATACAAGTAGGTTCAGCACTATGTAGAAAAGTATGCTCAATACACTATGTAGCTCTGCAATTTCAAGAAAAAATATTATATTAAAAAAAAGGAAAAAAAATCAACAGCAGTAAAAAACAAACAACAAAAAGAAACAAACACAAAAAAAAGAGTTGAACCCCAAAATCCAAAAGGGGACAATCCAAAGAGTAAGACACTTTAAACAGCCTGGAGTCTGTAAGAAATAGTGTATTGGGAGAAGGGTGAAATACACACCACTATTTAAAAAGAAAAAAAAAAAACACCACAGAAAAAGCTGCCACGGGATCAGTGGGAAAGCTTTGAAGGCAATCACAGGGAAAAGTGTTTAAGAAAATGAGAGCTTGCCAAAATGACGAGAAACCCATAAGAAAATTATAGGTTAAACATAAGCAGGAAATTGAGAGCTCTAAAAATAATTTCAAGTATACCTTATAAAGGATTTTCAAACTGATAACAAATGTTCTTTAAATACTTCAGAGTGGAACTGGTGGGAATAGTGATGACAAGTGTGTAAAAGCAGCACTCATCTGACAAAGGCCACAGCAGAAAAGCTCAGTGAATTCCTTGTAGAAGGTAACACTTTGTGGGAAATGGTCTTTGCTGCAAGGCAGTGAGAGAAGATAGAAATATTTGAAATAATTGTAACTCAAGTACAAGACTAAATGGATTAGCTGGAAGTCAGTAGATCACTCAGTCCAGGCAGCATCATCCAAGGCTGACCTTCATGTGAAACTGCAGAATTGCCACCCGTGTGGCCATGGGGTTACAAACAGTCCCTGTGATGGGTGGCAGATGGATTGCCACCATGAGTTCCTTGTAGAATGAGGGCTCAGAAGAGTATCCTGAAAACTAGAAATTGCAGTGCTATCTGTACTAGCAAAGGTGGTGGAGTATATGTTAAAGAATGGGATCAAGGACTTTTCAGTCTTTATTGAAGAACAGGAGCACTGATATGGTGCCAGATATTGTTATCTGAACAAGAATCAGTGTAGTTTCTGTGAAGGAAAATCCTATCTCCCTGATGTATCATAGATCCAAATGGATCTTTCTTAATTTTCCCCAGGGGACCTAAAAGAAAGGGGGTGTGAATGTGACAAGTTTCCAGATGAGTTTAAATTCTTCTGAGAAATAAGGTGCTATGGCAATGGCAAGAAATTCCAGAAGGACTTCATAAGACTGGGTGAGATAAAACATGAGAGATGAGCTTCAATACAGATGGAAATACCTAGGAAAAATATTCCAAACCATTTCTAGCACAATGTAGTAGAACTGAAAACTGGGAAGGCGATCTTATAATCATTCACTGACATTCATTGCCTGAAATCATTGGCTAAATGGGCAGGAGTAGCCAGAGGAGACAACAAAATGTTTTGCATCATCCAGAAGAATCTTGAGAAGAAAGAATATAATTTTACTACAGCATAAAAAATCTGATGAACTCATATCTTGAGTTCAATGTACACTTCAGGTTCTTGACTCTTGGGAAGGAAGACAACTTTAAGAAGGTAAAGAAGGTGTCAGATAAAATGACCGCAGATGAAGAGCAGCTCCCCTTGCTCACAAGGCCAGGGCTCTTCAGTTTGAAGACAAGAGGGACAGATAAGAGGTTTACAAAATCCTGAAAGCAGGGGTTAAGATGAACGTGGAACTAATCTTGCAGGCCCTCAACACGAGAACAAAAAATTATTAAACCATCAGAACATCTATTTAAATCAGTTAATTAAAGAGCTTCCTTACACAGGCAGCTTGGAATTTACTACTGGAGAACAACATGGAAACAGAGAGTGTCATTGGGATCAAAAGTGAAGTAGAAAAAGTAGTAGACCACAGCTTCGGGGCTTGGAGTATGATGTTGTATGGGGACAGGAAGAAAGAATCTATGCTGTGCACCTAAATTTCATTTCAACATGAAATCAAAATACTGTCAAGGTCCACAATCCCATACATATGTGCACACCTGGGAACAAGAAAAAGCTCCCAGCTTCCCTCTCCCACAGGGAGCTTAAGTAACTTTCTCTTAAATGTTCCAGAGCCCTGCAGCAGATTTAATAAGTAAAAAATCTCCTGTATGTGAACATATGAAGGTTTGCTTAAATCAGGTATCCAGCAGGGACTTTTAAGCTTGTGCCATACCTACGTTTTATCTGTCTTGAGAAAGGAATAGAGTTCATTCTGAAAGTAACTCTTTACCACAGCCGTTTCTATACAAGTGACAGTCAGTATAATGCTAAGTATAAATATTATTGCACGGACTATGTTTCCATTACTCTTGAGCAGTACTTTCACTGATCATTATTCATCATTACTAATAGCATTTCCAACATGCCAGGCATTGCATCAAAAGGACATTTTTAATAAACTTTCCATTCTGTCCCTATAAACAAATTTTAGGAGTTGTAATAAATGAAGAATTATGGCTACTTTGGTGTTTATAATGTGAAGCTCAGAATTTCCATAGTTCTTTGACAGTGCCCAAAATAAAACCAAATTATAATCCCCACAGGGGAGCCAGAGATTAGTCTTTAACTCTGATAACTGTATGCCATGTACCTATTTCATATGTCAAACTCCTTTCAAGGGCCTCTGTCTCTCGTCTCCCTGTGAGCCTCCCAGGGACCCCGGCCAGCCCCGGGCC
>VZRH01005110.1:2559826-2597040 GCA_013397555.1 Urocynchramus pylzowi
AGGAATGGACATTTTGGGCAACGTATAGGATACTTCTTGGGGGGCTGACTCTTGGCCTCCAGCTAATCACACGATGGATTTGGCTGAAGGTTCTGAATAGAGAGGATGGGATGCTAAGTGATTGACAGAGGGCCAGGGTGGTGGGTTTTGGGATGATCTCAACCAAGGAGAATGATAACACAGGTATAGGGAAGGGGTACAGTTTGGGGTAAACTACTTAGGAAAACTAAAGGAATACAAAAAACAATTACAAAGTATTACAAAATATAAAAACACACTACAACAGGCCTCTAAAACTAGCCTTTAATGAAACTATCCCTATCTCTGCCTTATTGCTATCTTCACACAAAGGGGGAAAGAAATGGCCTCTATGCCCAGTACTGTTTTCAAGATTTTCAGCCAAAACCTGTGTTTTGCTAGAGGTAAAATAAAGTAGTAAATAAAGCACCACAGACAGGACATGTGAGGCTGATGTTCACTTTGAGCTTGCAGTGATGTTTGCTTTCTGATTAGATGCTGCCCAGTTAATTAGCTGTTGCCTCTTTCCAGTGGATGACCTTGGAATGACAGGACAGAGCATGAAATTTAGAGTAGGGTATTTCAAATTCATCTAAAGCTTCCTTGTTGCACAGTTGTTGGGGCTTTTTCTGTATGTGTTTAGGTTTGGTTTTATTCCTGTTGTTTGTTTGGGTTTTCATGGTGGGGAGGGGTGGTGGTGCTTGTGGTTTTTTGTTGCTGTTGTTTGGGTTTCAGTTTTGATTGCTTCTTTTTTTCCCTGAAGTGCTTATGTTGGTTAGAATGATGACTTTCAAACACTCTTTATAGTGATCAATGACAATTATTGTTGTTTAACAAACCTACAGAGGGACCAAGGGAGAGCTTTACTAAGCTCAGTGATGTGCAACAAACACAGTATGATCCATGCCTTGCAGAATTAGGTTGTACAGAAGATGTGGATAAAATAATTTATGTTACACAAAATTGCCAGAAACAGAGAAAGAATAAGCACATGCAGTAAAGTTCAATGTTCCTTACATATAATTACACCCATTGGCAGAACAGCACTGGCTAGTAGAGGCTCCATAGTACCCTTGATATCAAGTTGACATTAATGAATTTCTCAGTGGACCTCCACGGATGTACAACAGGAGCTTGCCTTGAACTTCCTACATTAGAAAAGAAGGATGTAAGTAGTTACATCAAAGTAAAGGCAATCTGCAGCTGTTCTTTGTTTTCTGTTTACCCCAGGCTGCTGCAGGTCTGCTGTAAATCATCCCAGTTTCAGCAGAGCATCTGTTAGCGTTACGATAACGCAGAGGGGCAAAGAGCCAACCCCAGTGTGTGTCACCTTCCAGACAGCAGCACATTTGGTGGTGGACATTTTCCATTTTGTTTGACTGATCTGGACTGAACTGTGTTGCAACAGTAGCACACGTGTAAACAAAGTTGAATACTGAGAAAGACTATTAAGCAAAATCTAACTTTTTGCTATTCAGAAAGTTGGAGGTACGGCAAGAAAGTATGAGAAACACAAGAGAAGACCATGGTACATCTGCTCTTGCTTCCCGCACAGTGCAAAAGTCAGAAAATAGCTTTCTATATTTTTTTAGCTGAGCATTCCAACAGATTTATTGCTTACTCACAGGGCATTAACAGTGGGCAGTGCTGAGTTGAGATATAGAGAAGTGTGCTTATGCTCTAAGCATACTTCATCAGGTATAATGCATTTCCTGTAAACATACAAACTTTGTTAAATTGTGCCTCCCTTACAACTTTACTACATGTGTTTTAGTGAGACAGGCAGAGCCCCAGCAAAGTCTTTTGCCCTGCCCCCAATTGCACTGCCACTTCTTCATCTACATGTTCACAAGTGTATGGTTCTTGGAAGAAAGCTCCCTCTCTAAGGAATAACTTGGAGCAATATCTGTCAATACATTGTAGTGGATGACACTGGTAATATGTCTCCATTATAATTTCACTTTCTCTAATTTATCTAGTGTCAGAACCCCACCTGAAAGAGAGGAATTTGCCTTTTGATTATGATGTTACACATCATATGTCAGTCACACTCTGAACCAGGAAGCATGGCAGCTAGGTAAGCCTTGAAGCTTTGTGCAGGTCAGCTCTATCTGCTCCCTTGGGATTATTTAATTCACTTGTGGAATGAACAGGATATGCGGCCTTTTGTCAGAGGATATTGATATATTTGATGGCCAATACAGTGATGAGAATAAAGGTGTTTTGTTATCATATAGTTTAAAGGCTAGATATTTTCCCAGCATGCTCTTTGGTTTAGAACTGTGGAAAAGACCACAAAACATGGAATATAACCAGCAATATAATTGGCAATATTCTAGAGTAACTAATATTTCGTAGCTGCACTCTTATTTTTGTCTTCAGAAAAACATTTTTTAATATATGATTGTCCACTGGAACATCAGAAATGCCAGCTAAGAAAAATACTTTTCTGGAGCTAATTAATTTTACATATGAAGTAGTGCAAGTAGACAGAAAAGTGCTTTCCTTCCTGGTGAGCATTCATGTTACAAACTTGAGCAAACAGGGGTAGTTTTCTTTCTACTTCATTTTTGGCACAATGTCCTCACTTAACTAAACTGCACTAGACTTGCAGGCTTATAAATCTTGACTCTCAAACTACACACAAGCTTATTGTACATGTATTTCAGAGACTGTGCCTCCAAGCAGCTCATAATTGGAGTTATTTTCTAAGATCTTTTCTTCTATTATATCTGATAAATGAAAGATTAGATATTTTGCACATTCCTGGAGAAAAACTTTTCACTTTGAATTTAAAATCTTTAGAAAGTTGAGGAACAATGAAGAAAAAATAATAACAGCTAACCAAGATGAGGGAAGTAATTGAAATGCTAAACATCTGGTTTTGTCAGAAAATAGAGAAGTTACAACTAGAAAAAACTTCAGATATCTTATGATAATTACTATGAAAATCTGAACAGAAAAAGTCAGCAGAGTCAACTTTTCTGGGAACTTCAAACACACTTTGAAGAAAGTCTGTTTTCATCCTTGATCTGAGAGAGAGGAAAATCTAGTAATTGAGTTTAAGATTAGAAATGAGCATTACATTTAAAAATGTTTAAGTGTGTAAACTGTCTCTAGGTGATGAAACTTCTTTGGTAATATAAAATGAGATTTTTTTTCTTTAATATGGTATTTTCCTTTAACCTAGTCCATAATGATTACTGTTTAGTCTGCCCACATGGAATTGTTATATCATTACTCATGCTTTAGAAAAATAAAAATGAAGATAAAACAATTCCAGATTTTTTTTTTTTTTTTTTTTCTGAGAGGCAAGGAATCACATTGGCAGCTCAGAGGTTCTTCCCTCCCCCATTTCTGTATCTTTTCTTTTTCCAACATGAAGCTTGTAAGCTGTTTAAATGCTTCAGGAAGTATCATCTCACCAACTAACAAAAAAAGATTTCCTCATCACTCATCCTTCTATAGCATAAACTGTATTTCTTTCCTGAGAATTGCAGATGTAAAATCTTTTTTTTTTTTTTCTTTTTAATAAAATATAAAAAATCCAAATGATGGAACTAGCTTGTTGATATAAAAGTAGTACTTGATACAAAATTTTGATCTAAAACTAGGATGCATTCTCCATAGTACGAAACATATACATATGTCTTGGCAAGGCCAACTGCACATCAGGAAGAACATGTGGAAGCAAATAGAATTAATGCAGAGGTAGTAAACTGCTAAAGTCATGAAAAAAACAAAAAAAAACCAAAAACAAACCAAAACCAAAAACCAAAGCAAAACAACCAACCAAACAAAACAGCACACACACAGCCCAACAGAAGAAGCTGAGAGGAAGCATCAAACAGCATTCCACATTTCCAATAAACAGGCAATGATTTTCTTCATTTGGCAGAGCCACTAGGAAATTCAGTTGGTTGGGACGGCATCAAGAATGCACCCACACCATCCAGGGATATTATTGAGAATGTTTTTACTTAGCAGGACAGGTAGAGCAGATGAGTGGCAATTTTTATCCTACAGCATATCCTACATGCCCACAATGAACCAGCCCCTCCCTCTGCCCATTTTAGACAAGCACAGGAGCAGAGCCATCTCCCCCCCTGCTGACATGCCCATGACCTCCTGTTTGCCTTGTACGTGTGCCAGTGCCTCCTAGTCTCTAGTTTCCATATGATCTCAGGTGTCTGTGTATGTCATTCCTCCAAAAATGGACATATTTTAAACTCTTTTATTCCCTTCTAAGTTAGACTGTTTTCATATGCCACCAGTGGCCTTGCTGAGCATGTAGCCTTGCACCAATCTCTTTGACTTTCTCTGTACCTAAGCCCAAGCAGCACTTGGGCCACTCTCTGTTCTCTCACCCTCTGGCCTCCTTTCTCAAATGTGGTGCAAAAGCTGTGAACTCAGCAATAGCTGCCAAGGCAAATTTTGTCTACTGCTACTGTATTTCTAACTCATCTGAAAATAATCCAGTTGACTGGAGCTGGGCAGGAGCAGTAGAGATGGTGCATTTGAAAGGCATCATTTTCAGGGTAGGCTTCACCCCACGACAGGCTGATTCAGTGGGCTGATTGCTAAGCCACCACAAGGCACCCACAACTGCTATATGTGTGTTCTACATTTAGATGTAGAAAAGGCTCACTTTCCTTGGCTCCAACCTCCACAGTCATCTTGAGCTCTCACAATAAAATTGTTTCTGTTGCAACTGGAATTTGCTCTTCAGTGGGGAGAACTTTTTACACAGGAGGGAGACTCTTAGGGTAGTCTGGATTTATGGGAATTGCATGTTTGGGCAATCCTTCAAAATGCTGGTGACAATGTCCAAAGGGAGAAATGACATGGCAGGAAGTAACAACATCTGCTGACTAAATTCAGAATTGGGGGTTTCTTATTGGTATATTGCATTGAATTAATAACATTTTGCTAGTGTTAGCACACTTTATAATTTGTTCAGACACCTTCTGCATTGCACTATATTGATCCTAAAAAGGTGATGTATACGGTGGTAACAAGGTGCAAATATACCAAATTACTCTTTTCCTATGAATACCTGCACTATAAATTTATTTAGAATTTAGAAAGCCTGAAGACTTCTCAATGATTTGTAGAGAATGAGGGAAACTGATGGCAACCTTTGGGTTTAATACTACTAATCTACTATGGCTCTTTCTCCTTCCTTCTCCTTCTCCTTCCTTCACAAATACTCCTTCACAAATTCTCCTTCTCCTTCCTTCACAAATACTTCTATGACCATGCTGCCCTCACATTTTGTGCCTCAAGCTTTTTCTTGCTTTACATCTCAAAAATTTGGAGTAGTAAGAATAGTAAAATGAACAGTCTTTCTGTGGTCTATAAAACTAGTGGGTTGTTGGAAGTCAGAAGATGATCTAAATACTTATGGGACGGGTCAGAGTAGATCAGGTCACAAGTACATTTAGTCCCACATCCTGGCTTAATTTAAGAAGGAAAATGAGATTAGTGTAGACAGATATAATTCATCAAAACACTTCATTCTTAAACTAAGGGCTTTCAAAGCTCAATGTTACTTATAACATATCTCTAATAACCCTAAATTAATCCATTCTCTTCTTGAAACTATGTGAGCTTCTAAATCAAATCATCTAAGAGAATTTTTCTTATATGCTCCAATGTTCAAGAGTAAAAAGAAGCAAGCAACCAAGTGGGAATAATGCACTTTAAAAATATTTAATTTTATTTATAAAATATACGAGACACAGTCATATACAATTTGAAAATAAGTCATAGCATTTTTATAAAATCAATTTAAAAAATACTGATAAATGTCACCAGTGAATTTGTTTTATACAATGTTCTTTTGGCTCTGATGCTTCCACAGAAATCACCCTGTAATCTGAAATTAGCACCACTTAATATTTAGGATTAACAAATAAAACTCAAAACATGCCTTGTTCTAGCATTTTCAGAGATTTATATCTCAGAAATGTTTACAGATGTAGTACATAGCATTGTAGGCACAATGCATTCAGAACCTGTGCTGTATGGAGCTGGCATTAACAAGAAAGAAGGTAAGAGCCAGTGCCTGCTCTACATGAACAGGACATTAGAGATTCAATAATGCTAACATGAGAAAATATCTGATAATAAGGGTGCCAATGAACAATTCATGTTAACATCTTAAAGGGTTGATTCACAGATGAACTGAAAATCTCAGTTCCTTAAAAACTCCTGTTTCTCTCCAGTTATAAAACTTTTGAACTTCTCACAGCTGCCACAGTCATTTGGTTCAATTAATGCATCCTCCTTTGGGACAGCACATAAAACATTGCCACACACCCCAGTGTTCAGGAACACAAGGAGCTCTTCACAGAGACAAATTTTACTGTAGCTTTTTATCAGCTTCATAAAGTGTCAGCAACTATTTTATTGTCCATGGTATTGTTTAAAATACACTATCATCTTGAAAATAAATTTATGTACTTATATGCTAGTACAAATGGTAGTGATTGTTGTTGTTTTTGCAAATTACTGAGGCCTGGTATCACCATGATTCCAGTTTTCCACATGACATTATATATCACAATATAAGGCTCCACTACTTTATCCTGGATACTTTCCACAAGTTTTCAAAGTAAGTAGCATTAACCCTTCAGTTTAAAAACAAAAACCTGAAGCTGTGGATAAAAAATTTGCATGAGTGAGTTGATTTGAAATTACATTAGTAGCCAAAAATATCTGAATGTGGTGTTAGGAAACAGAAAAATCCTTTTAGCACATGCCAGTCATCAAATCACTGGTCATAATAAACCACAAGACCCATAAGTGTAAGAAATACAGACAAAATATCAGTTAAAATGTCTTTCAGCTCTTTGAAGAATTTTTCTTGGTACAAAGAGGGT
This sequence comes from Urocynchramus pylzowi, assembly GCA_013397555.1. Classification (NCBI taxonomy): domain Eukaryota; kingdom Metazoa; phylum Chordata; class Aves; order Passeriformes; family Fringillidae; genus Urocynchramus; species Urocynchramus pylzowi. Next base: position 2,566,729 of record VZRH01005110.1, read on the forward strand.
AAAAAATTGTTAGACTGCAATAAATTGCATCTCAGTATGACTGGGTATTCCATAACTTAGTTAAGAGCAGGAAATATTGGCAAGCTGTTTTCTTACACCAGCCTTCAAAGGACTAAAGAACCTCCTCAAAAACACCTTCCAGAGGTGACTTTTGTGTGTCCTCTTCCCCTCCTCTTTGTTCCTTGGTACACCAGCCACTCTGGTCCTACATGTAGGAAATGAGTCCCTTTCCTAGAAACCTTAGAATTTTGCTTTTTGAGGCAGAACTGATTTGTTTGGCCCTTTGTTTTCTGTCTCAGTCCACATCAAACTCATCTCTACAGGGGGAAAAAGGAGATAGTCAAAGAAGTGAATTGTGTTGTCTGGGCATTCAGCTTCACATTCCTCTTCTGGTCCATTCAAGCTGTCTGTTTCAGGCAAGAATTTAAAGTGGTTCACATGTGCCAAACCTATTCAGAATGCAACTGCAACACAGCCTGATCTCTTTCTCAATATTATCTCTTGATCTCGGCCCCTGTATTGTCTCCAGCTTCAGAAAAGTGTAATTTTTCTGCTAACATTTTCATAGAAACTTGAGAGATTTTTAGATTCTGAGTGTTCGTTGCCAGTACACAAAAAAGGAGAATGTTGGCCTTGCAATGGGGAACATGATAAAAGGCAAGCTATTTGTGAGTTTGTTGGGTGTTTCTGGTCAGTAAATTGTGTATTTTGGGCAAACAGCTCTCTCTGTAACCTTTAAACTCAGAACACAGAAGGTGAGGCACTTGAAACAGTGCATGCAGAGTTTTTTAAATATAAAAATTGTGGGATTTTTTTCGTTTGTCCAGGTGTTATTTCTAAAACTTTTTTTTTTTTTAAATTTTTTTTTTTATTGAAAAGAAAGGAAATCTCTCTCTTGTGGAAATTTTTATGCTTATTTAGATTATTATAGGGTGCTGAATACATTAGGACTCTGTGCAAGAGAGTATTGGATTGATTTATGTTGTGTGGGCTAAACATACATTAGAAAATGCAGTAAAGTTATGTGAGATTTTGTGGTAAAATTGCCTCGTGTACACATATAGTACATTTAATTTCCATTTAAGTTAGTATCTTAAATGGAAATTTGCTACAAATTGATTATGGTAAAAAATAAAAGAAGTAAATATGATAGTATATATGTCATATTATGCAAAATGAAGTAAAAACAAATTAAATGTCTATCTTTTGGCTCAGTAATTTGCCATATGTTGTCTGAAACCTGTTGAGATTTGAGATTTGACTGTTATAAGTCATATGAAGAGAAAATTAGTTCACCAGAGACACTAACAAAGGGTTTGGCCCTGTATTGCTTATCTACAGTATCTAGCTTTCCCAAACTTTCTATGAAACTGCAGGTAATTCAAAATATTACATTAGGAAAGAGTAAACTCATTGATTTCAGTGTATTAATATTTTTCTCCTAAAACCAAGAATAAAATGATTGTGTTAAATATACTTTACCTATTAGAAAATCCTGCCTTATTCATCTTGAGCACACAAAAAAGGTTCTCCTAAGGACATGCATCAATATGTTATGCTCTCTGAGCATATCTGCTCTAGATTCAAAGCATTTAGAACGTCTCATCCAGCTTTTTCATTTACTAACTACAAGATATAATAAACTTCTATGTAATGAATTCTGAAAGCAAGGCTAGTATACAACTTTTGAAGTCCAGTGTATAGAAACAATAAGCTGCAAACTAAGATGTTCATAAATTTTTGAAGGATACAAATCCAGAATATGTAGCCTGGCTGAAGCCCATCTTCTTTGTTTTAACCAGTCATTATTTCCCAGTAGCAATTACTCAATGTGTCATTCTATACTGAGTGAATTCCAATCAATTACAAGTGATTGCATACCACTGTGCATCAATCAGAGGATAATTCTCAATTCAATGAGATGCAATGGGTGATGTCAATTATGTTTTGTTGATGTTCTTTGATTGCATATTCTTTTGCAAATACTGCAGCACCTGAATTGTAACATGCTGACTAACCTCGCTATTCTACATTAGGTTATGTCTAAAGTTATGAACTTGAACAGAAATAGTAAAACATCACCTGTACAGAGCATAAAAATTAGCAATAATACCAGAACATACTATGACAGATTGCATTAAGACATAGAGGGATGGAAGGATCCACTGGCATATAGTCTGAGGAAAAAGGAAGGAGGCATCATTTCTGCTTTTCCTTTACTTCTTTTTCCTTTAAATACACTATAAGTCAGGTTTTTGGCTTCTTTTTTGGCATCATCTGGTTCCATAAGCTTGTGAAGGCATTGTTTATACTGGCTTACTCTAAAGGAGTGTGTGTGTGTTGCTCATTGAAACCTTACATGTGCAATTCACATCTACATTTTATATACTTAATCCTGTGATGTTCATCAGTCTAGTGCCAATGAAGGGTAGGCTCAAGCTATGCCAGTCTCATGGGAACAGCCCAAGTGTATTATCCACAGCTCCTGAAAAGGCAAGCCCTAAGTGAAGGAGGTGCTGCAGTCTTCTCTCACTCAACAATAGACTTAAGGGTGCTTGAGCTAAGCAAAGGCTACTTATCGGGCCAGGGAGAAGTACTACACTGTGTACGTGCAGAGATGTTTCCTCATTATTTGTTTTCTTCTCAAATTCATTATTTTGAGGGCATGGAATAATAAGCTTAACCTAGAGAATTTCTTTGGGTTTTCTCTAGGTCTTCCTTTGGCTGGATGAAATGGAGCCACAGACATGTTGTGGGTTTACTGTTTTAGTATGACATGTGGGCAACAGAACTGCAGTCCAGAAGCCCAGAGAGAAGAGCCATTATGTACATTGATCCAGAGGGAAGGGAAGATAATCTGTGTGCTTGAATAGCAGTCACAGCAGAGTAAATTACTACTGTCTTTCTAATCATAACTGAAGGGTAGAAGCAATGCATAGAATCCAGTGAGATCTACTTCAGTGCTTATTCAGAGAAAAACAACCTTGAATTGGTGTTGTACACTGAGAGAGTGCTCTTACAACCAAACTGATGTCTATCACCAAGTAATGCTCAAATGAATATAACTTCCTTCTCACAGCAGGATTTATTCAGAAATTAGTCTTTTTAGTGGGTTAATTTTTCTATTTGTGAAAAAATACTCACTATATAGAGAAAAGCCAAATCAAGTAGATTTTCGACTGAGAGAAAAGCAGAGGCATACAAAAAAGACTGACATGTTAAATGCTGGCATAAAATCTGTGTCTTTATATAGATTAAACATTCTGTAAAGAGACAGTAAATTACAAAATGAAATGGGAGATGAGGATGATCAGCAGATGTAAAGGCTTAAGTCCAGAGTGTTCCTAAAAACACAAAAATGATACCTTCTTGCCAGTACAGTTGGTACAGTTTGTACTTCTGTCATTCTGGGATAGAGGAACACCACCATAGGCTTTTCCAGATGACTGAAACACAAAAAAATTATATAACATAACGATGTAATATTAGTATGACATAAAGGTTGATGCAGGCAAAAAGTAGACCTCTTCAGATGACTGGTTTCCAAAAATTAATTTCTCGCTGAATATTGAGGAAATCTGGCAGTCACACTAATATTGCAGTCACACTAATAATCTTACTCTTGTTTCCACCATGAAGGGATCCAATGCAACTTCAGGACTGAGAAGGAAATTTGAGACAGGTCCTACAGAGCCCACAAGCACAAAATATTCCCAGCTATGAGGAGAACGCCCAATATTTCAGTCTCTAATCAATAACCTCTATGATGCACAAAAAGTAAGAAATAAAAATAGTAAAAATAGCAAAAACATACTGAAATTTCTGGCACAAGAAGCTTGATATCAACATCAACAACTGTAGTTTACTGCCCTGAAGCCCTGAAATAAGCCAGACTGGGAGACCACTATAGCACAGGCAAGAGCAGAGTGAGTTCAGCAACAGTAAACCAGGCCTCTTCTTAACTATACTTTTGTAGCTGCCCTTCTAACATCTACAAAAGTTATTTCTGCCAAAAATATCCATTCAACAGATTAAAATCTCTTTGTGGGAAGACAATCAGAATTGAGTAAGGAAAAGTTTTTTAGGGTCAGTGAGGAACCTGTACTGAAACTATCTGCTGAATCAGCTCTAACCTGCAATGTCTGAGTTCTCTTAACTAAATGGCTTGTCACTCTCTCAATCTGTAGCTCTTTCCACCAATGAATTATACAACATCAAAAAGCAAGAGTAAAAACTGAGACCTGCAAACAATGACAGAAGTCTTTTGTGCTTTTAGGCAACCATTCTCAAGCTTTTGACTTAGATCAAGTAGGTCTTGTCCTGCATGTCTAGTAAATTACAAGATAGTTTGGTGCAGCTAGTCTCCTTCTCCTTCATGTGGCATTTTGGGAAGTATCTTCAAGCTTTTTTTCTCATTTCAAGTTCTATGGTAGATCTTTGACCAGGCAACAGCTATGAAAGATGATTTTACAGTCATCTAAATACTGTCATGAATCCTATTTGGCCATGGAGTGTGTCTCCAGACTGAGCTGATTATGGCCTCCACAAAAGGTCCAAGGACTATGATCTGGAAAAAATGCAATTAATCCTTCTGTTCTCTAGCATAGTTCTTATCAGATTAGAGTAGTTTGCTTTCTTGGCATTGGATGGATGGAGAGTCCCTAGATAGAAGTGAAAGTTAGTGTTATAAAATGAATTAGAGAAATCTAACAAACACAAGGTTTGTCTCCATATTGTTAAGAGACAAAAACAGCAGGGCAGGCAAGTTTTCCTCATTTGCCAGCAGCCAAACTGTGGCCAATTTGGATCCTCTTTTTCACTGATGGAATCTCTGCAGTCACATTTCAGGCTTAAAAATCACTTAATTTTTGTTTTGTAAGTGCTTATTTGTGCCTTAAATGTGCTAAATGAAGCACTTTCAAAATAAGAGAAGATTTACAAGCCTTAGAGATAATCACAATGACTGGTGCCTTGCCCAGGAGAGCTGGAAATTCAAATGAGTTATTGGAAACATCAGTTATTGGACATGACCAAAGAGAGCGCAGCCGATGGAGTGACTCCAAATCCTCTTGCATAATGGAAAATGTTTTATAGACAGTTCCAAATGTGAAGGGGTAAAAGTCAGACTAGGCTCACAAGCATGTTAAAACTTGCTTATTTTGAGTTTTTTGTTTCTGAAATGAAGCACTATAATAACTATCAAAGGGTAAAAATCCCCACATTCCTTTGAAAATACTTTGAAAATAGCTCAAATTTTTATTTTTAGGACGAAACTCCTCAGTGTTTGTGTGAAGACATGAGTACTATTTTCTCTGAAAAGTACAGGGAAAATTTTAAATACATTTTCCCCAGGAGAAAATGTCTCACTCTTAAAAGACAAAGTAGGATTGTGGAATTCGCATTCTCTGAACAGAGAGAGACAATTCCCTCTCTCAGGTTTTTCCTGGAGAAGCAGAGAAAAGAATGATCAAAACAATTCTTATCTCATTTGCTGCGCCTGTGTCTGTGCCCAAGAGGAATACATTATGGAAGATTGTTTACCTGGGGTGACCAATTGGATCCACGTGTGTGGGTTGGGACTCTCGGGCAGAGAGTCATGAGTTGTTCAGTTAGTTAGTTAGTAGTTAGTGATAGTTCTTTTTAGTGTAATATAGTGTAATATAGTTGTAGTATAATGTAGTGTAATAAAGTAATTAATTAGCCTTCTGATATGGAGTCAGATGCATCATTCTTCCCAGACGTCGGGGATCGCCTTTTTAACAATATAGGATTTCCAACTTTTGATGTCTGTCATTCACATAAAAAACTAAATAAATCAAAATCATTAACTAAACATGTCAATTTTTGTATTTTCAAGGCAATAGGATTTTCAGCAGATCTCTCAGCAGTACATTAAATGTATCATTTGTCCCTACCAGCCTCATATTCCAGAATACATAGTAACTGGTATCAAGAATCTTGTACATTTTACATTTAAAAGTATGAGCAGCATATAATTAAACAAGTGCCTCTGTCAGCAGGGAAATCTCCATTGAAGTGAGGATCTGATCACACTAGCAGTTAATTTTGCAACTGTTTTCATGAATAGAAATGGTTTTGGTTATGCAAGCCTCAAAGCTGCTTCTATTCAAGTCACTGGGACTATTGGAGTCAATGAAACTTCAGCAGAATTAGAATCTAAGTCATTATCTGAGCCTCCAGCAATTCTTGAAATGCTAGTGTCTTTTTCCTTTCTGTAAAATGAAATTTTTGGAAGTGTGAAAAGTCAGTAATTTGGACACACAAACTGGACAAAGATTTTTACATAACAAGGAGCTGTCCTACTGGAATTTCATGCACTTGCTGACCCACACAGATACAGCACACAGTGTATTTACTTGTTCAAAACGAATGTTGATTTTAAGAAGGCAGTACATGATTTTAATGAACATCCACATTAGAAATTCTCTTTGCTTTAAAAGGATCAGTTTTCCTAAGATTGTAATGCAAACTGTAAATGTTGATCTGAAATAGAAAACATGAATATTTAAAAATGGCTGAGGTAGTTTGTTTTTGATGGGGCATCACTGAGTTGAAAAAGCAGAATAGTATTGCTCCCCCCATAATTTCATCTTAGGCAAGTGAGCTAAATTCAGCAAATAAACTAGATACAAGGTTCTCCATGCTTGTCAAAATATGGTGGCAATTAAACTGGCATCTATTCTGTACCTCATTTTTTTTAAGGAATATATTTTTCAAGGCTTTGACAGTTAAAAACTATTTAGATTATTTATGACATTTCCAATGAGTTAGTAACATTTTTTTATTGCATTGCATTTTGCATAATATAATTTGTCACTACTTCTTTATTAAGCTTGTTTTATATTCATAGTTGTCCCACAACACTATATTTTCCTCTTTGTCAGCTCAGAACTTCATTATGAAGGATGAGGTTTTATCGTTTCCAAGTGATGCAAATGTCTACAGTGAATAAGTGTCATTATGCAGGAACAGAAATTTAGTTTTCCTCCATTAAGCAGCCAGGCTAATGACTCAACAAGTTTATAGCCCACCACAAAATTTGATAGCTTGGTGTGAGTTAAACAAATGATGGTTACATATTTATATGAAAATGAAAGTGGCTTTTTGGAGCCTGATGTTGTATTTTTCTCATTTACAGCCTAGACTTCCTATTTTAATTTAAAGAAGGGACATTCTCAGTTACAACTTAAGATAAGCATGTCCTCTGTTTCTTATGCTTGACATCACTCCAGTACAACAACACCATCATATGGAAACAAAAAAAAAACCTATTTCAGAGCCAACTTTTGAATCCCATTGACACCCATGGAAATATCCCCATTTAATGGCTTTGAATTCTCATTGTTTCCCATTATATGCAGGGGGGAAAAAAGCTATTCGTAATAAATATTACATCCAGCTGAAGATGACATATGCCATATCCTGACAAATGGAATGTTTCCATCTGGGTATGACACTCACTGAACACTTTCTCAGGGCCAGTGGACAACTATACTGGTAAAAAAACACTGCCAAGCTCTTTCTTTTCTTTATACAATCAGTTTCAAGTAATTAATAGAATGTGGGAAAATGACTTATTTGCTGTCTATTTCATCTCCCCTCCAGTATAAATTTGTCCCCACGATGTATTTTTTCAATGCTTTGCCTAATCTAATTCCAAATATTCAGCATTTCCCGTTGGAGACTGTTTCTCAGTTAAAGGGATCGAGCTGTCAGGATTCTTATTCAGATATTTAGCTAAAGTTTAATTTTTTCCTAATTTCAGTCCGTTTCTCCTGGGGCCAGATACCTGGCTGCCAGAAACTGTCAGTGCTTCCCTAATTTCCTTTGGGTTTGGTCAATGTACATGAGCTGACAATCTGGTCAAGGTTTTCCCTTCCTACTATGCTAACAATTTTTGTCTCCTCTGCTACATTATAATATTAATAATTACGCTCATACTTACTCATTGCTTTCTTTAATAATGCTTTCAAATACCGCTTTCTAATAACATATTTCTTGCTGTGTCAATCATTCCATTCCATGATTCACTTATTAATCCATACTTCATGTTGAGATTAAAATCAGCTGCTAAACTAGATGAGACTTCTCCATAGAGATAGTAAAACATCTGCCATGATCATATGAGAGGATTTATACTGAGAGCAATGAGGTAAGATCCTAGTTTTGATAAACTATGTTTTTCTTTTCAGATAGAAGCAAACAGAACCAATAGTATGATAAGTTGTTTTTGAAGTTTTTTTTTTGTTTTTAAGTACAAAAATTCCTCTGCTTTACATCTGAGTATTTGTAAATAAAAATGCTGCAGAACAACTCCGTTCTTCCAGGGGTGCTTCCTACCTATGATCTGCTGTGTGCACTTCCATAGACTCATATTACTCTCTGATATAAAATTACCACCTCTCCACTAGTTTGTAAATCCAGTAGTTCCACAACAGCTGGAAAATTTTAAAACAGTATTGTTGAATCAAGGTGGGAATACATTGGCACAAACAGGTTTCATTATGGAACTGACCCTAGATTGTCACACACATTTTCTTCTTTTGTAGGTAATAACCAAAGAATCATCAAGTTTGGAAGAGACCTTTAAAATCATTTAGTCCAACCATCAACTCAGTGTCACCATTAGCACCCATAAACCATATCCCCAAGTGCCACCTCTAGAAACCTCTTGAACACTTCCAGAAATGGTGAGCCGACAAAGTCCCCAGAGGTAGAGAAATTAACTTTTCTTAACTTCTGGACTACCCTATCACTGCAGCAACCCAGGAGGACAAAACAAAACAAGGCAAAATAATCTTTTCCATTGGCAGAGTTCTGTGGTAATGAGGTGATGCTTAAGAGATATTTTAAAAGTAGCCAATGATTCCTATTCTAAATGAATTATAGCTCTCCTGTGCATCTAGACATGACAAACTGATCTCCTTGAAATCAACAGTCCTTGACATTTCCAAATCCAAATCGAAATACCTAAGTTGTGCTGTACTAGTTCTCAGCTCGTTTGGATGTGTAGATACAGGCTTTTTTCTTTCCAACAGTTCTTAGAAAGTGACAAAACAAGAAAGCTTTTGAGTATTGTTGAGCACACATTTACTCTTAGCTGTATACCTTGTTCAAGTCACTTGACATACTGCCATGGCCCAGGCCTGCTTGATCTATTATTGCTTATGCCATCTATCATGTTTCATAGTCAGGACTTGAGAAGATGACACCTGTTGGTGTAGGAGTGTCTAGGAGACTGTCTCATTGAAGACCTCCCGCTGTATTGTTAAGAGCCCATTGTCAAACTGACACATTAAAGAAATTTGATCCCAGCAGTCAGTCACTAGTAACATACTGAAGCCTGGAAAAATGGTCAGGCATCACTATTGTGATGTGGCCAAACTATTTTGAAAGTCAGAGGTAGATTGAATTTTTTAACAAAGCACTGATGCATCATCAAACAACATGTGATGAACTCTTCTGTATGTGATAAATATCACTAGCAGGAGCTTGGAGTTTACATTACTTATTAGAAATACTGCACAAGAAATGTCTATAAATTATAACTCTGTACAATTCAATGGTGCATGAATGCCCTGACAATAATTGCCTCTAAACTAATATTTACAGAGGTTCATCCATAACAGGAGTTACTGTGATGGTATCAAGGCAGAACACAATTTTGAGCTGTGTTCATGATGAGACCACGTACAATTACTCTTTGGTTCTATGAACATCTTCAGCCATTGTGCCATTAGTGCTGGGATCCCAAACAGTATTTCAAGGGTTTGAACAATGTGCCTTTAATGGATATCCATGGCATTGAGAAGTACATTAGATAAAATTCCAAACTATTGGTTCAGTAGCTTCTTGTAGCAGTAGACCATTTGATCATGTTCCAGACTGTAGGCTTAGATCAGTGACATTCTTTTTTGCAAGAGTGGAAATAAATCTCCCAGGTAGAACACATAATGTTAGTTTTTATGGAACAAGAATAAAAGCATGCACTAGCTCACAAGTTCACTTTCAGTTAGTTCTACATATTAACAGTCATGAAAATGAGGTTTGTGGCCTCAGGCACTGAATTCAATCACTTCATCTTTCCATGTAGCAACCCTATTTTTGCTTCCCTCCAGGCACATACTCACAGGGCAATCATGCTGAATTCTCAATTCAAGTATGAATGGTTAGCTAAGCTTTTCTCTCAACAAACCACATTATAGAAAATTTAGGAAAAATCCGGCACTGACAGAAAAGCTCAAAAGCTAGATTTTGTTAATATAATAGCTCTAGGGTTTGAAACAAGAAAATCAAAGAGCTGATCAAGCCTAATCCATGATGATACAGAAGGCATGTTTGATGCCATCTTCTAACAGATATTACACACCATGTGTGAAGTGAGGAATGGTTCCACCTCTATAACTTAAAGTCAGGGGTCCAATAACGAGGTTGAAAATGCAATTAGATTTTATTCTCATAAGTCTTAGAAGATAGGTGACAGATATATTAAAACCAATGAACTGGAGAAGGTAATTCCAATTCAGGTTGAAATATTAGTAAAACATTCCCACTGATGATACTGTCCTGGGCTGGCAAAGATTTCAGTTTCTTTTTCAGAGATGGATTTGCTTTTTGTATGAATAAAAGGACATATATCTTATCACAAAGATTTATCATTCTCTGTTGATGCCAAATAGATGATAAACAATACTGTCATGTTGAGTGTCAAACAGGTAGGAAGGGAAAGTAAGATTTGAGGCCATAAAAAACTCCAGGAAGGACCTGAAAAAAATACTCATTGACCTTTGGAAGTGTGCCAGATTCACTTCAGCAGTAACACAATTCTTTTGATTTCCTAGTATTTCTTTAAACCATAGCATAAGGTGAGAATAGTTGTAAAATAAATTCTTGGTATAATAACGTGAGAACAAAATGCAACCTTAATAACACGTTTTTATGCATTATAACAACATTACAAACCTTCTACATGTGCTATTACTTAACTTCAGTAGGGTTTTTTTTTTGTGTTGCAGAATTATTGTTTCCGTTGCATTGATTGAGAAATCAAGGTCTGGAGAGACAGTGTGATGCTTTTCAGACATGCAGAGCTTCTCCACCCAAGTGAATTGTTGTCAGTTCTCTTCCCATAGGTCAAGTGTTCAGCTCATTAAAATGTTCCACCATCACAATTTACTGACCTTGTGTGCAATCTTTGAAGAGGCTAATAACTTATTAAACACTAGCATTGATCTGCCAGGTATGATCTCTTTGAGTTAGAAGATCTATAAATATGTCTTAATTGTTCAAAGGGCTTAATTAGTTAGTGCATTACTGCAGTTTTATATTGATGCAATATTATTTGGTTTAGATGAGATTAGTAAAAATCACAGAGTGATTTAGTATTTACTAGCTAGCCTGTCAAGAACCTCAGAATCATCAGACTCTCTTTTCAAAGGTGCTGCTATCTAGTTCCAATGGGCTGCATGAACATCATCTAGGGCTCATGGCCAGTCAGCATTTCAGTATCTTGGCATGCTGTTGTGAAGACTGTATGCACAAGAGGTCTAGATCAGCATACAGGTACAAAAATAACAAGGTGCAAAAATAAATCCACACAAGGAACTTGATACTGGTACTCACACACATATCTCTGGAAAACTGACCTACTAAGATGGTCTCTCTTTTTAAAATCTTTTGGAGAATGTAAGTTAGGGAGGTCACTGTTCTTTTCCTGCTGCCTCCTGTGTAAATAGTCAGAAAAACAGTATCTAATTTACCTTTGACAAAACTAAAAATATGTGATTGTGTTCATAATTCTCATACTTCAATTAATTCTCATGGGAAAATTTGCTACTTAAATATTACGCAAGCTGTTCATAGTTTAATGACTGTTTGCTCTTGCTCACAAAATTTCAAGGTTAGTGCAAGGTCAAGCTGCACTTTACTGAAGAAGCCAGTTATAAATTTTACTAATGTATTTCATCATGTGATGTTTTTCTGTACTTATTGGTGATTGCCCTGGAGTAGAAAAAGGCTAGCTGAGCACGTATGATACGTTGATTACTCCTGGACTTACTCTTTTCTTAGATAAAATATATATATTGTTACTTCTGTACATCTCTTTCCTATTGCTATATTTGAACTAAGCTCTTGCTTATACATAATAAAATTGATTTAGCCTGATGGCAATCAATAAAATAGATTTCCTTGTGAGAATTTTGTTTGCTTCTGGTAGTTTCTAGGTGTATCTGTGGTGAGCAGTTTTTGTTACTAATTTGTTTGCTAATTGATAGGTTTTTGATTATTAACTGTTTCCTGATAACCTGATTCTTGATTAAAAAAATTCGCATCTTTGGTCCTGCTGAGTAAAGGGCAGCTAAGTGGGAGATACTTGTTTACTTAGTAAGGGGGGGGATACAGCAAGCTGAGGCTTTGGGAGTTTGTGTGAAGGGCATCAGAAATGGCTTCAAGAAGTGTGGGAGCAGCAATGGTGGTTATGGGCCAAAGTACTCAGTCCCCAGCCTTGAATAACAAATTCAGCCTTGGAAAACCAGAAACCCTGATCCAGGTTTAGCTCTGGAGGAATGTTGCTGTTGTACAGGTCTCAGGCAGCATCAATCTCAAGTATCTTTAGAGCTTTGTTATGAAAACTGAAAAATATGAACCCATGACTGCCCCTTTCAATTTCATTGAATGGAAGATATCCAAGGGAAAAACAAAAAAACAAAAAACCAAAAAAACCCAGCCCCTAAAATGATCAAAGGATGAGCAGGCAATGATTAATTTGTTAACTCTATCTTCAAATCCAGAGATATGTTTGTCTGAAATGTTACTCTTTTCCATGGATGTGACAAGCCAAAAGATGTACCGCATTGCAAAGTACAATATATTGCCATGCCTGCATCTTGCAAAGCTAATTCCAAATTAAAGTCTGCTCATGCCATCACCTGAACATGATGAGGACATAATACACAGAGGTAGACAAGATGAGAAATGTCCCTGAGGCAGATGCTGTGTTAGTGATGGAGCATGGACAGACTGACTTTTCTGCTAGATTCTTCATGTGCACTAGATTTCAGGGAGCTAAATCCTGAAGAGAAGCAGGAAACATAAATTTGTTAAATGGCCCTCTGATTTGCCTGTTTTTCATCTCTGATTGTTGTTCAATGATTCAGGACCAAGTTAATTATTTTAGAATAATGGTTACTTTATATGCATGGTAAAATACTTTAAAACATTCTGCCGACATTTTTGGATACTAATGGTCATGCATTTTCCCACTAGCAATGTTGATTCAATTGACCATTGTGATTATAAAGAATCAAAAATTTTGATTGCATCAATAATACAGAAGTTGAAGTATTTCTCAATACTATTCACTAAATAATCAATGTCACATTATGACCTGTCTGGTCAATTGTCCATGAATTATGGAGAATTAAAATATGCCCTGATAGGGTAGGCTGTAAACACCAACACAAGCTGCAATGTGACAAGATCATATCCACAGCACAAGAAATTAGTCAGGTGGGAATAGAAAAGTCTGAAGTTGTTCATTATATTTCTGTCTTTTAAATATTTATCTAGAATGCTGCCATCATTTTCACCAAAGGGTTTGCAGGATCTTTGCCTTTATAATTTGTATTAGATGTTCCAGCTCTAGGAAGAAAACATTGACTAAACATGTTTAGGAGGAAGAAAGGAGCATGTAAAGTTTAAAACAGCTGCAGTGTCTTCCATGAAGACACATGCTAGAATCAGCCAGGTATGGGGCCAGATCAGAGATTCCCCTAGAAGAGAGGCTGGAATAGCAGCATATGCCTACATGCTCACTGCCACAGCTCTGTGCAGCAGGTGCCTATTTATATAATAAGAGTTCTGACCCAAATGTTCACTGAAAGAGCTCTTTGAATTTCTTCCCCAGTCACATGCACTGCATGCTCATGATCAAATGGTGTGAAGTTGGCCTTGCGCCTGCGAGAGCCTGTGAACCAGTGGAGTCAGGTTGTGAAAAGGTCCCCTTAGAACATTTCACTGACAAGTGCTTGCACTGCCTCAAGCAGAAAATCACTAGCCTAACTACTGGCTTTCTGTCATCATTGCTAAGCAAACCCTGAGAGACCATTTTAGGTTTGTGTTTAAGGTAAAAAAGGTGTTAACCTTGATGTGAAATGTTGAGTTGTATTCTCTAAAACACAGCAATCTTCATGCACTGCAAAAAAAGACTCTCAGATTCATAAAATTAAATAGATCACAATTAGATATTGTAATCAAAATAATTTCTTCTGGAAATCACTATACATAAGCCCAAAAGGACCTGAGGTATTTTTTATAAGCAGGTTGTAACCCATGATAGTTCTTCTCATATTAATAGCACCTCATCTCTGAAAGAATATTCACCATCATTAATGGGTTGGGTTCCAAGCTTCTGTCATCATTGCATTCCTGATTATTGAGGACTCATAAAGATACATGTGCAGTGAATAATGAACCTAACTAGTCTTCAGCCAAACTTAAAAAGATAGGAAGTTGCAGATTTGGGTAGTCTGCAGATTTGGGTAGTCTCATCTGAGATTTGAATATATTATTCAATTTTTTAATATCCTTTTATTTAATTGATAATTGAAACCACTGCACAGTAAAATATATATAAAAATATTAATGTTATGAAGTTTATATATTTTAATTAACTATTTGGTAAGACTTCAAGTGTGGTTTTTCATGCAGTACAAGGCCTTTTGTATCTGGCCAACTAGAAGTGAAGAAGACCACAAGTTGTATTTCTCTGTGCCTCACAATAACTTTAGCTAAATAAATAGGTTTTTGCACTGAGATTTTGTTTAACCAAGTCCATGGACGATTCAGTTGTGAAATTTAGATTAGGCTTCAAAGCAAACTTAAACTCATCTCCAGGCAGAGTAATTTTCTCTAGTGCTCTAGGCTAGTCAGTTAGAAGCATCCAATAACTATGGCATTTCTTATCCATGTAAACATAGCCTTTTTAATAGAAAACAAGAAAAGCTGATAGGCATTGACTGTTCATCTTTCCTATTAACTGAGAAATACAAGCCTTTAGTGGCTTTTAAAACTAGGCTGGTAAGTTTTTACAAGTCTAAACTAAATATTTTATTTTCTTCAGTATATCCATTTTAAAGAATTAATGATGATCTAATAAATGAATTGTATGTGTCATTCACTAAAGATGTATTACACACAACTATATTAAAAAAATAGTTTTTCAAAGTAAGGTAGCTGCAGCTCTAAATTAGCTGACTACTATGCTTTCAATTAGTTCCCTTGTGTCTATGACATAGTATTTAATTACAAGATCACCTGTGATATTTCTCACAGAATAGATGGTGCTGTCTGACTAAGGAGCTATTCAGCTCTCTTTGCCTTTTTTTCAGCGTGTGGCTCTGTTGCCATCTCCAGCTCTGTCCCAGGCTCTCAATTGCCAGAGAAAGCCTTAGAAGTGAAAAGCAATGTCTTCTCCTCAGTCACAGCTTCAGGGATGAAACAGTAGTTTTGGCTGTAGATTAAGAATAACACATAAGGGGTGTTCCTCATAACACCTGTCATGAAGAATATTAGGCAGAATTCATAGAAGTTGGCAAATAAATAAGCAACAATGTCTTATGACTGTATGCAGTGATTTAATAACAAACAGGACTATAAGTCCTTACTGCAGTTTATTCTCTGTACACAATATTTTGGTGCAGAACTAGCAGGGCCTGCAGAGAGGATGTGGTTTGCTGACTTCCGAGCAGGAAGCCAGGTCATGGCTGAGACAATTAAGGGAAGATTTTGAATAAGGCAGTAGACCAAGCTAAAGGACAGGGGTCTTTACCTTACTTATGATGAGTATCTTTACTGGTAGAGGAAAAGACTAAACCCCAGGTTTTGCCACAGAACATTCACTGGTTCAAGTTTAAATAGGATCTAGAGTGTAAAGCGTCTTTGAAAGCCAGCTGGAAATTGCATCTGCCACCATCTACTAGGGGAATCTTTGTTTGCCTTCAAGGCTATCTCTACTCAAGTGGAATGGAAAGTGTGCAGATCAAAATGCTCACCAAATGAAAGACCTTACTGTTGTAGCTCAGTCAATCAGAAATCTGTTTCCTTGAGGACAAGTATGTTTTCTTCTGATATATCCTTATTACAAAGGAACTAGGAGTAATGACAATGTCACAAAGACTAGGAAACTATAATTAGAATGAACTCATGTGTCAAAGTTGCATCTACACATAAAAAAGACAAATAAAAGTATTTTGTGTCCCAAATGCAACACAAGTGGACTTGTGGGTGCTATTGGTCATCATAGCAGCAGCATCTTATTGGATGAAAAAACATATAAGTCATGAATTTCTCAATCAAAAAGCATGAAGATTGCATTTCTTTGAAGTTTTGGGAAAAAAAAAATTAAAAAGGGGAAAACTAACCAGGCACTAAACCAATCACTAAAACCTATAGACATAATCAAGAAGGGAGTTTGGCCACTGCTTCTGAATATTACCAGCAAATCAGCCACTTGGGATTTTTAAATGATACGTGAGGGTTGTGAGCCATGAAAACAACAATTTGCAAGTATTGCATGAGGAAGAGCATGCCTGATACCTCCCAGCCCCAGATCTGGGGTACACACAGAGATGCACAGGTTTTACACTGTGTGCATGCAGGTTGGGCAAGACATGTTCAAGTATCCCACAGATGGAAGTAGGCTCAGGTCAGACAAAGTGTCCAGAAGACTTGAACCTAGTCCAGAGACCAAAGTATCAAAATAAACCAGTTAAGAAGTAAAATTGTTGAAAAACACATGATGGGAGGTAAAAGAAATTGTGTAACAAGAGAGGAATCAAAAAGTACTTAGAATCCTAATTTAAGGAACAAAAAAAAAAAAAAAAAAAAAATAGACAAACATCTTGGTTTATATTTCCAAGCTCTTAAACTTTTCTGGGAGCACCTCATGCATTTTTACCATTGTATGTGCACAAAATCTTCCCTTCCCTTCCTTATCTATGTTTTGGCTCCTCACTAACAAAAACTACCAAAAGTGATTTATTTCCTGAGTAAACCAACTTCTTCTCTTTTCTTTATGACAATCTTTTGTAGATTTTTAAGGACAGGGCCATGTGTGGGCCCATCTATGTTTGTAATTTGTCTCAAAGTTTCAGCATTACAGACCCTAAGTTCACCTAATAATATCAAATTTAGCGTGATAAAACCCAAATGATCCCATCTGCCTTTGTGCTCTACTATCACCATCACTTTTTTGGTCTCCATGGCTGCTTGAGAAAAGGAAATGTTCAGGCCCTATATTTGGTCTTTTACTTCAGTCTTATGTCACTCTTGAGGAAAAATGTTTTATTAGTATTATACAATCTGTCCTGAACTAACTTGCAAGTGTAAGAGATTTTGATGATGAATTTGCTCAGTGACAGTAAGGAGATGCAGTTGTGGCTGTCAATGTATGAAAAAAAACCTGATACCTGTATAAATTATTTTTTAAAATCCCGAGCAGTCTAACTACGTGCCAAGACATGATAACACACTCCAAAATTGACTTTGTTTGTCTTAAGGTGAAAAATTTCTTGACTCGGCTCAAACATATACAAATTGTTCTGGAGAAGTAAAATTTCGATACAGGCCATAAAAATATAGTCCTGAAAACCCCAAAATGTTTCCACAAACAGCTGAAAAGTTGGCTGACAGTCTAAGAAGGACTGAAATAAACTGTGTATTAATTAATAAACTGTGTAATTAATGTGTAAATGAAATAAACTGAGATTCCTCTGTCAGCTATAGTGTTAATCTGAAACTTATTTCCTCTTTTCTTTTGGTTGATCATAACTCAGAATACCCCCACAGAACTGTTGCACATGATTTCCAGTTCACATATCAAGTTTTGCAGACTTTCCACTTCGGCATCATGAGTATTTCTTGAATCATTCTGTTCCTTCAGTTAATGGCTACCAGCGTGCTGTACATGCAAGAGCATTGTTATAGCTGCATTTACTTCCTTCCATGTCCTAGTCATTTTTAATTTCAGATTTTTCTAAATGCTTCTCTAAATTTGTGTTGATGCCTGGTAAACAAGCTGTGAAGGATCAGTCACCATTAACACAATCTGTCTATCCTGCACCAGAGAGCCCTCGCAGGGAATTCCCAGTGTGACGCTGCAGGGTGTCTTGGTTTTTTGGAATGCCACAAAGCAAACTGTAAACAGTCTTCATTATGCCAGCACAAGCAACAGCTTTGGTACCATTTTCTGCTGAATCTGCTTCACAAAGATTCAATGAATGACAGTTGTTTAGGAATAGTAGGCGCTGTTTACCATCTTGCTCTAACACACTATAGTTTTCCTAAAAAAACTTATATACCAAATTAGTTGTACTAATCATATGATTCTGGTTTTCAGCCTTATGATAAGAATCATTCAAAAAATAATCAAGTCTGTTTTAACTCTTCTCTTTCCATTCCAACTTCAGTTGTTCTGAGAATGCTCCTCAGCAGCATACCTCTTCCAGATACAATAGATTCAACATCACCCTCAAAGGCAACTAGCCTGTCTGATCTACTTTCAAGTAAATATGGCATAACATATTTCTGGTGAATTCTGTCTTGGCACACTTTCTGTTCAGGAGCTGGCGCTGATGACTCAACCTCACAGTCACTTCTTGGCTGCACAGATAAGCATCTTAACCCTCTTCAAGGAAATTGTATGAACATCAGCATATCTGTTTTTGTATTGTTCTCCATCACTGCACATGGTATGTCTCTGTTGTACAGCTATCAAGGATCAGGTGAGTCATTTTCTGAAGACACTTTATTATCCAGATTTTTTCATCAGCCTAAGGTCTAGTTGAAGCTCCCTAAATAAAATTGCCATAGTCACGAGAGAGCCATATAACCCCAGGAAGAGGACTGGATTCTTCACACACATTTTATATGGGACAATTTATATGGGAATGTGACAATCCTATTTCTTCACTACCTGAACAGGATGATTCAATAACTGAAATCTGTTCTTTTTTACTTGCCATGTTTAAATACATAATGCACATATGTTAGCTGAAGGACCCAGAACTGCTTACTGTCTTTTGGGTCTCTACATATTTGAGCTTTAGCTCCAATCCCTCTCCATTTTGTAGTGGAGTCCCATACATCACCCTTTCCCTGTGCTGTGATATGGATAGGATATTGTCTGGATATGGAAGGTGGGCATGCAGGCAGTAGAAGTGTTGTGATACAGTCCAGTCAAATTCTCAGTCTAGATGTTCCTACAAGTCCAGATGGGCATATCAAGCACATCAAGATGTGCATATCAAGCCAACCATTATCTGTACAGCTTAAACAGAGGCCATCTGCCTTCTTTTTTTGTAGTTCTGAAACATGTCCCAATTCAGATATTAAAACTGTAGTGGCAAGAATGCAATGTAAGCCCTCTTGCCTTTCACAGTATTTAAGTATTTCTTCCTGAGTTACAAAAACAAGTTCAAAACTTAACAAATTACCCTAAAATTTATGCTGCCCTTTTATATTTTTTTCCCACCACTCTGTCTAGTATATTTGACACCAAAAATTATTGTCACTTACAGGTTGTAGAAACCTTTACTTGATTTGGAGAAGTATACCAATGGCAAAGCTGAGCTGGGACCATTTTGCCCTCAATCCTCTGTTCTAACTGTGCAATGTATATAAACTCTGACATTATGAAGTATGAGCAGCTTTACAGAACAAGCAGAATGCGTTTGGAAGAGTGAACTCCTCTCCTTCCACTATGTGTGCATTTGGCTAACAATAATTTAAACTACAGAACAGTGAACACTAAACTTATGCTCATATTTTATTGTTTGCATTGCAGTTGCATAGGTTTTATGGTACTATTATTCAATATATTCTACTAAAAGAAGTTTCAGAAGCATAACCTACATGTGATTTTGCTCTAAATTAAATATAGTAACTCAAATTTTTTTTTCTAGCTTCTCATTTTTCATTAAATTCATACAATTCTTCAAAATTTTATTATGTAAGCTTTTTGCAGCCATTTGAGAATTGGGGTTATGTTGTTAAAATACTATGCAAATAATTCATATGATCAGACTAATATATAACTTTAGTGTTATGGCACTTTTTTAAAATTTCGAGATTGCAATTCATCTACCAGAAATCCATAACTAATTGTCTTCAAATGGTTCTGGGTGACTGCTTCTTATATAATGAATTACTCAGGAAATCTCTTGTTTTCAGAATACATTCTAATACAAAATAAATTAAATTTTTCCTGAAAACTTCATTACTACATTTTCTGCTGGAATGTGAAGGCTAGGTTATGTTTGTAATGCTGTATGTGTTGTCTATAATGCAGAGAGAGGGCTCAATAGCTCAGTTATATGTGAAATATCTTCCTGAAAGTTATGAAAATGTGTGGAATTCATCTCATTGATACAGGAGCTACCCCATCACTCTTGAGCAGCGCTGCACCCAGTGATAATGGGACCATTGTTATCAGGTGAAGATTTACCCTGAGGGCAATATGCTGCCTTCACTTCTCAGGAACCATTTATTGATTTCAGAGGATATTTTCTGAAATATCTGATAGTCTTATACAGTATCTTCTTTAAAGTATAATTGGCAACTTGGTGATATTGAGCAAACTGGTTGTCCTGTGAAAAAAAACAAGCACAGAACATTCAGTTTTGGCTTAGCTTTCATATGAAATTATACCTTATGCTATTTAAAATACTCTTACATTTTGCCCATATATACATTATAAACAGATACAAAGCACCCATGGGATGACCCTGATTTTTAAATACTTATCTAAATAGATACACGTGCAGCTGTTGATGCATGTGCTTTGATGACCTGCTCATCTTGATTGAGCAAGACTAAGAAGGAAAGACAAAAAGAGAGGGGAAAAAAAAAAGAGTGGGAGGAGGTGTGGGTGTGAAGATGAAGTGTTATGGGCTGGCCAGGCAACACACTGCTTCCCAAGTGAGTCAGGGGCTCTCTGAAGAGCCACTTGAAATTGGGAAATATTTTGATAAAATGGCAGCCACATTGCTGTGATAGCATGCAGTATCATGTGAAGAAGGACAAGGAGATCAGAACTCCTGTGACAGGTCTACCAGCCAATTGCCCCAAATTTCCAGTTATTGCAAATATTGGATGGCTTAGGCTTTGAGGACAGATCTTAAGCACCATCCTCTAAAGAAAGTAGATTTCAGAGAGAGTTAACACTCACATACAGTAATAATTGATGTTTTGGCTCACCCTTGAAAATCTTCGCTTAGGCAAATTTTGCTTTGGCTAAAGGATGTGCTACAAGAAGTTGGCTTAAATAATATATTTGGAAGATTTGAAATATATTTCTGAGTGAAAAGAGAAAAAGAAAGGCAAAAAAAAAAAAAAATAAAGCGGGGATCACAGTCCCCAGATAAACACATACAACTTCAGAAAAATATACTAACATTGGGGCAGTGAGCATTAACTCATGCAAATTTTGAGAAATGCAAAATAATGTTTAGTGGAAGGAATTCTTTACCTTATTTGTACTCACTGATGGGTTCAAATACATCCTGAAGGAGATGATAAAGCTTAATGACAATTACATCTTACACCTGCAAAGGAATAGAGGCCTAAGAGATGAGATAAAAGAAAGTACTAGGAGATGCTTTAACAGCAATAGTGTCTCCTTACTTGCAGCACTGGCAAAAATCTGGCCTTAAAAAGAAAATGCCAAGAACTTATGTTGGGTTTAATGGTACCAGAATCTTGGTCATTGCATTATGTTTCTAGAAGAAATAAATAGTATTCAAAGACAGGTGATAAAAATGGTTACAGACTACATGCAATTTCTAAATGACTGAAGAAATCAAGATGATTTGATCTGCTTAATTAAAAAAAAAAAAAAACAGCAAAAAACCTCCCAAACAAACAAATCAGAGGAAATACATTTGATTCAGCTAAAACAACAAATGTTGTTCAGAAGGTCAGTAAGAAGCTTCTATTCATCTTTTAACAATTCAAGAACAAAAAGTTCTGATGAACTAGAAAAGCAATACACTTTTGCACCATTTGCAATTAACCTGTGGAACTGGCTGTCATAAAATATCAGTGCACTCAAGAGTTTAAGAGCTTTTGAAAAAAAGATGACATTTTATCTGAGTAATGAGAACATCCACACTTACTTTGGTAAAAAAATATTAATTTGAACCGGACGTTAACTTTCAGCATATTAACCAATTTTCATCTAAGGGATTGAAATAATTTTTGTCTGGAAAGATCTTTTAAAGAGTCTCTCTGCATTTCACAGATAATTTTGTAGTGCCCACAGCCAGTCAGACACTGTGATTGCAATTGTGCAGTGTTTCATAGCGACTAGATGGTCTACTGGCAGTGTCTAGCACTCATTGTATCCAGAGATCAAAGATTTCCACACTGTGTAACATTATATATATATATATTTTTTATTATTATTGTAAAGCACACAGATCCCTTCTGGAAGACTTTCCAGGCACTAATTTTTACTAATAGTAAAACCAGGCTACTGGTTTTAACTTTCTAGTATTTTATGGATTTCAGAATTTAATTAGACTTGTAAATGGTAGAATTAGTTTCCAAAAGCTGGAAAGCTCTATTCCAGAGTCTTAATACATGCAAGATTTTGGTCTCAGTCTTGCTTCCTGCTTACTACAAGAAAAATAATATTTCATTTTTTTCTTATCAGTACAATTCACTATTTTACCTACTGTGTCTCATATTCTTTGACATGACTTTCTCCTGTAACTATTCTTACTCTAAACTTTTTGTTATTGAACACAATGGAAGCTTTATTCACTTCACTCTCTCTTTCCATGTTATTTCATTATCTAGTTGTTTTGTGAAGAATGGTAAATGTGAGAAACTGTTCATTAAAATAATCTTTTCAGTTCCTACATGCTTCAGTTCTACAGAAACACATACACACATAAATACAGAGACACACATTGTACTTGCAGTTATCAAGCCAAAAAAACCTAAAACTTTCATAAATCTGCTCTATCCCTACATAGATGTGTTAAGGTGTTTTTTCTTTATGAAAACTAAGGGTAAGGAAGAGAAGTGAGAAAGGGAACAAAAAACGGTTAGGAAATGGCTGGAGGGCCGGGCCCAGAGAGTGTTGGTGAATGGTGCTTTATCCAGCTGGGGTCAGTCACCAGTGGTGTCCCTCAGGGCTCATTGCTGGGGCCAGTTCTGTTCAATATTTTTATTGATGACATGGATGAGGGGATTGAGTCCTTCATTAGTAAATTTGCAGACAACACCAAGCTGGGAGCGTGTGTCGATCTGTTGGAAGGTAGGAGGGCTCTGCAGAGAGACCTGGATCGGTTAGACAGATGGGCAGAAGCTAACATGATGAAGTTTAATAAGTCCAAGTGCCAAGTCCTGCATTTTGGCCACAATAACCCCCTGCAATGTTATAGGCTGGGGATGGTGTGGCTGGACATTGCCCAGGCAGAAAGGGACCTGGGGGTACTGGTTGACACCTGGGGCTGAACATGAGCCAGCAGTGTGCCCTGGAGGCCAAGAAGGGCGACGGCATCCTGGCCTGCATCAGGAATAGCGTGGCCAGCAGGAGCAGGGAGGTCATTCTCCCACTGTACTTGGCATAGGTGAGGCCACACCTTGAGTGCTGTGTCCAGTTCTGGCCCCTCAGTTTGGGAAGGACGTTGAGAGGCTTGAGCGTGTCCAGAGGAGGCAACGAGGCTGGTGAGGGGCTTGGAACACAAGCCCTGTGAGGAACAACTGAGGGAGCTGGGGGTGTTTAGCCTGGAGAAAAGGAGGCTCAGGGGAGACCTTATCACTCTCTACAACTTCCTGAAAGGAGGCTGTAGTCAGGTGGGGGTTGGTCTCTTCTTCCAGGCAGCAACTGACAGAACCAGAGGACACAGTCTCAAGCTCCATCAAGGGAAATATAGGTTAGATATTAGGAAAAAATTTTTACGCAAAGGGTGATAAAGAACTGGAATGGTCTGCCCAGGGAGGTGGTGGAGTCACCATCCCTGGATGTGTTTAAAAAAAGACTAGATGTGGGACTCAGTGATGTGGTTTAGTTGAGGTGTTAGGGAATGGGTTGGACTCGATGATCTTGAAGGTCTCTTCCAACCTTGAGATTCTGTGAAAAGATTTTCTACAAATTTCAATATTTTCCTATTGAGAAAAAAAAAAAAAAAGGTTTCAGAAGTCATTTCAGAAGGTGAAAGGCTTGAACAACCAGCCAAGATTACTGATGTCACACTGCTTTTCCTTGTTGAAACTAGTCTTGATCTTCAGCCTTTCATTTCACAAATAACTGACTTAACTGTAACCTTTTGAACTGTTCTCAAAATGGTTGTCTGCCAATTTAATCCAGTTAAATAATTTGAATAGCTAACTAGTTAACAGAATGGAACCAAGCCCATAAGTGGGGTTAGGATACTTGCCTGTTGCACAGGATGACTGGAGGCTTCTGAATATGATTCCATTTTTGCCTTTTTCTCTAGTTTATTGATTATTGTGTACTTGGGAAAAAGATGCTGAGGTCTTTAAAACACATGTGTTGAGCTGTTGCTCTGACTTACCCTTTTTAAAAGTCCATTTCTAGTGACATTTTATGGAAAGCAGGCTCCTAAGACTAAATTACTATCTTTGTTGCTGTTTCTTAACATAATATTCATTTTAAATCTAAATGAGAGTATCTATTTGATGAAATTATCATTGAAACGGCATGTTCCTTAACCCCATTAAATCTGCATTTGCAGATAAAAATATTCCGTTGGAAAATTCCCAAATGACTTTTATTGTCAATACATCCTGTTTTCCTGTTTTATTTTAGAACACCTAAAAAACCAACACATTACACTCTGTATCTTGCACACTCAAGAGCTCTATCCCAGTGTTCATGAGCCAATATTTTCATGTATTTTTATCTGTAGTACAGGCATTTTAATGACTATAATATAGATTAACCTTCAAATACAGCATCCAGATTAAACATACTGTTGTAAAATACTGCAAGAAATGTTATTGCAGCAATGGTCCTAATACAATTTGGATGCAATGAATTGACTGAAAAAACTGAATATGTGTTCATGCAAGTGATTGTTGATGACTCGAACTCATATCATGACCAGGCAGATGCTGATTAATGTGGAAACTAGACAGTTGCACAAAGGCATGAGCTGTCTATGGCATAACACCTCCCCTACGTAGGATTTCCTCAACCTTCAGTTACACTTTGGACAGTAAGTGAGATACATTAGGATAGGGTGATGGCAGAAATACCTCTTTCGGTAAGAGCTAGTTTCCTATTTTGCAATCCTTCTACTATTATCTCACTTAACACAAAATTCCACTGGTTTGCAGGAGTTAGGTGATATTGGATATGAATAAAGTGGTAAGACTGTGCCTGCTATGAATTTTGAAAAAAAAATAATTCTACGCTCAGCCGTTTACTTTGGAATAAATCTGAGTGCTTATGGTTATTGTAGAATTAATATCACATAATTGGTCAAAAGCATCCTTCTTTAGCTTATCATCAAGCCATCTATCATGTAAACCCAACTGGATATGGGGAGGTGGACAGAGATTATCCCCGTCCCTGCTGCTGCCTTTATGGAGAGTCTCTCTAGAACAAGCTCCCTGGGGTGCTCCATTAGCTTAAAACATACTGCATGGCTCTTATTTTTTCCTGTTCCTGCTTTTCTTTTGTTTTCCAGCCAAAAATCTTCAAAAGCTTGTAAACAACAGACGAGATTGTTGTCTGAATTTAAAGAGAATAAAAGTCAACAGAGAGCCTCCTGCACACATGATTTCTTTCATTCTCTATTTCTTGCATTAAGCCAATTGCTTAATGGACAGAAAGTTATTTTAAAATCCTTCAGAGTGTGAGGCAGATTACAGAAAAATCTTCCTAAGCAATGGAAAACAAGGTATAAATAATAAGAACCTAATAATTTCCTTTAATGAAAAACTTCTCACAAGGGAGGAAAGATATGCTTGCATATGCACTAAAATTAAGTCATCCTACTTACATGCTCATGTCCCCATGAAGCATGCTCTTCAAGCACCACTCTGAAGCTCAAATGCTGCTATGCCTCATGACCCAAGACATATGTAGGGAGAAGACAGTGCTGTACTTGTGTCAGCTCATTTCAGCAGCTCTCCTGACTACAGAAAACAAGAGGAAACTTTATCATGCTATTTCTGCTTTGACAAATTCTACAGAAGCCAGACTTTTCTCCCACCACCACCCCACAAAAAAACAAAAATCCAAAAAAACCAACCAACCAACCAAAAAACAACAACGAACCCACAAAAACCCACCAAAAACCTAAACGAAACAAAACAAAAAAACCCCACAACTAAAAAAAAAAAAAACAGGAAAAAAAGGAATACAAGCAAACATCAAGCAACAAATCAACCCAAACCCAAGCAAAGAAGACCCAAAACAGCTGAGGAAGCCTGACACATACTTAGGTACAGGTGTAGAGAAGACTACAAGAGTTTAAGGTCTTCTGATATTTACCCCATTGTACCACTGTACAGTTAAAGCAGCTTACTGCTACTCAGTTGGAGTTTCAACAGTCCAATTTTAAAGTCTCTCCATATCAGATAGGGTAGATTTAAACATTCAGCAGCTTTTCCCTGTACAATATTAATAATCAGTTTCTGGTTGTAGAAAAGCAGGAACCAAGAGATGACACAAACACTTTATATTCTTACTCAATAGCACTACTATCTATCTACCTATCTTCCAGCTTCTAAACACAGTAATAATTCCTACTGTTATGAAAAATCATTTAATGAAAAATATTCCAATACTAGCAGAGACAAAAAGCTTGGAAGGACCTGATAGATGTTAGCTGGCCAGAAAATCTGGATGCCAGTTTCAGAGTAGTTTTGTAGTTTGAATTTTTTCCTAAAACAGTATGAGGGCAAAAAGTTACCATCATGGAAAAACGCTAATCTAAACCCTCACAAATACTCAGAAAGTAGTGCTTGACCTCCTCTCTTCCCTGTACAGTAAAATTATGTCTTTAATTTACATAAAATTTATACTGAATTTCAGAATATTTCAGTTAATTGGATTTCACCAACAGCTCTTGTCATTCTACTTTATGCTTTCTTGGTGTCCAACAGCAGCAGCTATTTTGTTGGCAGATGTGCTTTTCCCTAACATCTTTTTGAGTTGCAGTTTCTTCTAGCCCAAAATGGGCAGATACTTTCCAAAGTAATTTTATGCAGATCTATCAGACTTTGTCCACATTTTGGTCGATGAAGTGAATTCTTGAGAGAAATGCCTTCTCAATAATGATATTTTGAACCATTCCAACCTCTTTCAGGAGTTGCATCAGTGGATACACCTTAACAGTATAAAAAGCATGACTAGTGAGCCATGGAGTGCAACTAGGGCATTTTGGTTTTGACAGCTTTAAACACATTTCAGAATATATTGGTCTAAACAATTGATCATTTTAGCACAAAAAATTGAAGATGGCAGGTGGGGTCGAGGGGGTGGAGGAGACAAAACTGGCATCTGTAAGATGAAAGAAGGTGATGTTCTTCAAAAGCATGTTGTCCACAAAGGACTCAAGGTGTGTGGGAGCTGCAGTTCTCACTTTAAAAATGTAAGTATCCGGTTGTCTTGAGTCCTTTCAAACAAACAGGGGAGCTCCCACTCACATCAGCAAGTTTTTAGTACTATCTTCCTTTGGTATTTCTAAAATGTATAATTATTTAATGCTAAAGATCTAAAGGAAGTAATATTTGACTCAAAACCTTTTTCATTAGGCTATTTTTGGACTACTAAATGAGTATTTGGGCTGATAAAAATGAGTTTCTGTTTTGTACTATCATACCCAGTTATGCAGTGAAATTAATTCTGTGTTCAAAAGACCTATTGAACACCCAGTCCACCAGTGTATTTATTTTGCACAGAATATCTGAAGGTGATTTTCTATCAATCTATTTGTGCTATATAAGTATTTTTCATTCACTACCACCCTCTTTTAAGAATGTGAATACAGCACTTAATAATGAAGTTTGCAACTATCAGAAATTACTCTTTGTGGAAGATGGGAAAAAGACCCCCACCTAATTAACCAATATGCTATTTTGTTCCCTAAATTCTCCTTTAATGGTTAGTGTGCATTTATGAAAAGGAGTTAAAGCTGCCATAATGTTTAGTACATTTCATTTGTACACCCTCTGTGAATTTATCATGTGATAAATAATACTTTTCCAATCTGAACACAGCTGTAAAAATCCCCTCAGCTGTCACTGTAGCCCAAAACACTGTTTAGCCTATTTTCCCTACAGCTAGACTGGTTCCTTGTGTTATTCTCATGTCTGATTGTTTTTCTAGCAGGCTTTTTGGATCCCACTTTTTGGATCATATTTCCTATTTGCTCATTTGATCAGGTACAGTGTGTATAACATACTGTATTTGGTTAAGGAAACTTTTTTGCTATTAGAAAAAGCACAATTTCTTGTATCATTCTCTTTCAAATGTATTGATTATACAGTCATCTAAACCTATGATTGCAATATATATCATGAACATTTATGGAGCTTCTAAGAAAACTGTTCTTTTTTTTTTTTATTTTCTGGTATTGCATCTACTTTACAGAATTATATTAAGCTAAACAGACACTCAAAGACAGCCCTAACATATTTCTAATTGTTATTTGATTCTCTTGAAGCATTTTCGTATAAGATTAATTTAGAAGATTTCTTCACAGCCCTTTTCAGATAGCTCTAAAAGACAGTTAAGCAGCTGTTTTTACTAAAGAACAAAGGCAAATGCAATGTCACTCAGAAATTCAGGTGCGCTGTGAAAGTTTTTTTGCCTGAGTACTTCTTTGGCTTTGAGAACTAGGGTGGAGAGACAGAGACAGGCAGAGAAGAAAGACTTTTTGAAGGGTCATTTCTATTAGCATCAACACCTGCTCAGTGGATTCTGGTTCTCTCCCCACTTTCAGCTGTTTTTTCCTCCTCCCAGATGATTCCTCTGTTCATTGAGTCATAGAATTACTTGGGTTGGAAAAGACCTGTAAGATGATGGAGTCCAAGCATTAACCCAACACTGCCAGGTCCACAACTAAACCATGTGCCTAATTGCCACATCTAAGTGTCTTTTAAATACCTCTGCAGACGGCGACTCAACACTTTCCTTGTGAAGCCTGTTACAATGATTTAAAATCCTTTCGGGAAACCAGTTTTTACTAATATACAATCAAAGTCTCCCCGGGAGCAACTTGAAGCCTTTTCCTTTTGTCCTATTGCTTGTACTTGGGAGAAGACACAGACCACAGAGCCCCATCTCAAGAGTTTCCACAGTGAACCAGACCAGAGAACTGGTGTCTTTTGAAATTAACAGGTCATTTTTGACCTTTTTCACCATGTGATCATCTCGCCATGTGGCCTCCTAGCCATGCTCCCCTTAGGGAGGGGGCAGTGCAGGAACAGAAGATGAGGGGCAGAAGGACAAACGTGGACAGAAAGAGCTTAAGCTGGTGCTGCTGCTGAAGTCTGTGGAAGTTTGGCCAGCCCCAAAGTCGATGGTGTCATATCACTGAACTGCCAACAAAAAGAAGGTATTGGCCAAAAGAAGCCTGAGTACAAAATCTGGAAAAGGAGTTTTTCTTTGTCAAAAGTCATGTCTTCAGTCATTTTTGCACAGGAGCAGACCTGCATTGGAGATATTTCCCTCTGCTATCCTAGGTGCTATCCTCTGCTATCTCACCTAGTTTCTGGTGATTTTAAAAAATGAAAACACAAATCGGTGAAAATGGCTGGAAAACAGTTGAAATAAGTACAAAAGTTAGAAGCCTGAAAGATCACTTTGTTCATGCTTTTCTTCATACAGTAGCATGAATCAAAGAATGAGATCAGCAAATTATGCAATTGAAAACAGTGCTCCTTACCCATCTTGCTTAGTAGGCCAGGACACCACCACACTTGTTTAAGAGAAATGTTCCACTGGTTTAATTTAATTATACAGCATTCTGGGTAGTTCTTTCGGCCAATCTTTCAATATTACATTTTCCAGCAGTCCAACTGATGTAATAGGTGACAACTACTAGTGGCAAGAGTGTGCTTATGTAATAAAGCTGAATGCTTTGCTAGGTAGTTTCTCCTTTGAGAACTCTACTTCCTTCAAAACCCAAGAGCTGTATTTCAGGCATTAGACACACAATGACATTACTTCAGCTAAACACAGGGCTGTGCAGCAACTGAGTGTTGTTAACTGTTATATCAGTTTTAACAAAAAAAAAAAAAAAAAAA
>VZRH01005110.1:2597127-2627589 GCA_013397555.1 Urocynchramus pylzowi
AAAAAAACAAATGCAAACTGATGTAACACATCTTTGCACTCCTTAATTATCTGCAAAATAATGTTAAAATCATTTTTCATGTCCTACCAAGAACTGAAACCTGATTTCCATGGGAATCTGAAACCTCTGCATTGATTTTTTCATTATTCTTGTCTGGTAGCCCCTTCCTCTTCTGTCAAAATATTGCTTGATTCTTTTTCTTTTACACAGCTGTTATATCTATTGTACATCTTAAACAAAGGCATGCTCTTGTTCTATAACAGTGAAGCACATACTTAACTTTAAGTTTGCAAGCTAGCCCAGAATTCCAAGTTGTTTCAATTTAAGAACCCACATAACTATCCCAAGGATTGGGTCCATAACCATGTAAAGATAAATATCAGAAACACAAATGAAAATACTTGAGCATATGCACAGCTTACTGTGGCATTACTAAGTCATTAGGGGTGATTGCTTGTGCCAGGAACCTAATATAAACATTAGATGATTTTGCATCTCCCTGATTGATCATACATTTGTTAGAGATGATGAGATGAATTTCATATTTCTGTACAGCCTGAAAAAAACTAATAAAATGGAATAGGGAGCTATGAAACAGAGAAGACCTTCTTCCAAATCCTGAAGGTCATTTCTTCATGAATAGAGAAATATACCATCTCTTGGTAAAAAGTATAAATATATTCTGTAGCATAATGCTCTGTATTTATATTTTAAACAATTTAATGAAATATTAAACAGATTCAGTTTGAGATCCTGTTATTAAGCTATAGGAAAGGTCATGACAGTAGAAAGACTGCAATAGCTACTCTGAACAAAGTATCCTGTTATTCAATAATAACATGAAGTTTTAACCTGGAGCTGATATGCAGTAACGAAAATTCATAAAATCATAACTTTCTTCTTTCCTATTTTCTGTCAGCAATGTTTTTCTCAGTGGGGGAATGTGTGTGTGGGGGGTGTTGTTTCTCTAAAATATTATTTTCTCAAACTCATCTCTTTCTTATCTTTTCCTTTATTCTTCCTTTCTAGCCCCTGTTTTTTTCCACTGCATTCTCCCCTCCCCCACTTCTCTTCAATTTGATCTCATCCATATGGTCTTAGACAAATTGGCTGCAAAAGATCTGGGTAAGGTGAGCAGATGTCCTGTGAAAAAAAGTCATCAGGGTGTCCATTTTTTCCCATTTCTTCATATTACACTACTCAGTTGCACAGTAGGGGAAAAATAATAGGCAATTTACATAAGAAATCCTTGGATAAACCTGTGTTAAAATATTGGAAAATAAACTTTTGCAAGAGTTTGTCAAAATTAAAAAAGAAAAAACAAAAAACATTGTTCATTCTTTGCAGTTATGCCAGCAGGTTGTCTAAAACATCTGCTCTGGTAATATGTCACAAGAAATAGCCTGTGCAGGTTAGGCCAGTACATAATAGAGGTAAATGTATTTTTAAATGCCAGGTTTTAAAAGAAGACAGATCCGCTTGGTATCTCATTATAAGGGAAATGGCTTTTCATGTCACCCCATCAGTAGTTGTGCAGCTTTGGGGAAAGTTTCAAAGGTTACGATCCATGCCTTTTAACTCTTAACTAGCTTACAATTTTTGCAGTGAAAAAAACTCTCAATGGTTTTATTTCTCAAGTAATAAAATTGGCTCTCTGTTTTTCTTTTAAAAATGAGAGGGAATTTGCATTATATCTGCATATGGAAAATATTTTTCCTATTTCTGGAAAGGAAATATTCCCCTTAAGGGAATATCTGGTGGGGTTCCTATTGCAGATATTTGCTTCTGTGCATGTTCACATGCTTATACATACATGATTTTCAAAAATCTTTTTGGGCTGATTCTAACTTAATGGCAGTATATGACTGAAGTAAAATTACTGATTTCCCTAGGAGTGCCTAGTCACATCAGTGAAGCACAAATTCAGCTTTCATAAAACTCTGGCTTTCTCCGAAGGCTGCAGCACAGATCTGTCAGAAGTCAATAATTCTTGCAGAAACCTGCAAATTTTGGGCCTAAATTCAGTAAGTCACTAATATGTGTTCTTAAATTAAGTATGTTTGCACAATTTTGCACAAAAAGAAATATTTATGGGCACACTCATATAATTTACTAAATCATGGATTATCTGGCAGAGTACAAAGAACTTTTAGGTGATACAAGGTTCCACTGAATTCAACATTTGTATACTCGATTCCCTTGGAAATACTTGGGATCTTGCAGTTAGGGAAGTAATTAGCGATTTCGTGGAATCAGATGCATATTCTTATGTCTACAATACCAAGAGATACAAATTTCCTTTTGCTTACACTGGTTGTAAGCATATAATGAAAAATAAAGTACAAATTATACTGACCCAAGTAAGAAGATAACACCTTCATGGGTGGACTATGGTTATCTCTGAGGTTAAAGTGTTATTAAACTCACAGATTCTTACCAGTTTTGACTAAATTTTTAGTGGGAAGTCAAGTATATATTTCTGGTTAAATACTTAGAGAAAGCTGGCTCACAGTATAATTAACCTGCACATATTTTAATTTACTACCAAAAAGATTTTCCTCTGCCCATTTTGGAAAAGATTTTTAAAGATATCCCAGTGCACTCTTATCGACTCTTGTGGAGGGGCTCTAACTCTAGCTTTTCACAGGAAAAAATGCTATGTTGTAAAAGCTTTTTCTCTTGTGGGTCTATACAAAATAATAAAACTCAAAATATTTTTCAGAATAGGATGACTATTTCTTTCTTGCTTGATTGAAATGGAAGAGAAAAATCTCTATCTTTCATTTGTATAGGCTCTCTTACATCTCTTTTTTTTTTTTTTTAAATAAAACACTCTTTCCTATGTTAAAAAAGTTGAACATATTTTAAAACCACAAATAAGAAGTGTGAGAAATAAGGGAAATGAATCATGAAGTATAAAAATGTGTCAGAAAAATAGGACCTGATTATCTGGGGAGGCTTCTGCTTTGCATTGATATTACATAATAGTACTCTGCTCTGAACTACTCTCAATTTCTTAACCAAATTACCCTTTAAATTACCAAGCAAGGGCCATATGCTTTCCTCATTTATGCTGCGCATATCTCAGATTTTCACTTAATTTAAACAAGAGAGACATGATAATTGTCTCTTTAGCTTAAAGGAAAACCATGTGCTCTTCTTTTAGTGCAATTTTCTCAAAGTTACCATGGTGAGAAACACTATTTCACAGAGTCCTCCTGATCTCTGACTCAGTCCAGAAGTTGTTCCTTTTTAACTTCTTTACACCATCATCTTTCTAGTTAAGGACTAGTAAAGAGCCTTTTTCACTACTTCACAATGGCTATTTTATTTTTCTAAGGACGGTTATGGTTGGATGAGTAGCATTTGAGAGAAGAAAAAAACAAGTTTTAAATATTAACTTTAATTTGTTCCTCAATTCAAATTCATTCATAACTCAGCAAGACCACAAAGATTAATAATGTGCCTAAAATTATGCCTAATATTTAGGTAACTCACTAAATCTAGGTTCATTTCCTTGAAAATGTTGTAACTGGACAGGTGTCACAATGTACAATTTAAGACAGCTTATGTCCATATGTCTACAATTTAATCAAGTGATTTTTTTTTTTTCTTGGTGTATTTTCACATGATTTGTGGTACTGAAACATTTGGTCCACTGTTTCATAGGTTGCCAGGATTGTTTTTCTAGTGCTGCTGTTTTACATGAGAGAACCAAAATGGTAAAACCTCTAGCAGGAACTGAGGTTAGCCACTTGCATAAATAATATTAAACTATTGGGCAGTATTAGGTTTGTTATGCTCCATTTCTTGCCTCTAAAATATAATTTCCTACTTTAATTTCCAAAACATTAATAGGTGTAGTGTAAAAGGAGCATGAATAAACTGAATTAGGATTTAGCTTCAGTGGTTTATGGACAGCTAGGGGTTTGTCACAAATAGGCAGACTTGATAAAATAATTACTATGTGTGTAGGAATAGGGAAACAACAGCATCTACTTTCTTATTTCCAAAATTTCTCATAGGACAATATATGAATCCTATTAAATTCAACCAAAATGGTGACATGGAGCACATGCCTCTACCTCCCTTATGCTAGGTCAGAGAAAACAGAAGGCCATTAAATCATGAGGGTTTCTATCTGAGTGTGAATGTGGGATGGTCCCGCTCGAGGTAAGACCAAATTCTCCAAATCTTTATGAGGGAAACTGACAACTCTCTTATCAGGAGGATTAGATTAACACATACTAATTAATAAAGGTTTTATAAGACAGAGCAAGTCCTCACTTTTCCCCTCTGGTATACAGATCTGTCATTCATTTATAGCACTGTAAGAGAAATCTCTTTTGCTCTAGAGTTCCACATGCCACCATGCTCTAGGGTCTGACATCCAGCTGGATCTAGTGCTTTGGTGCAATTGCTTTGATGTTAGGAATGTGCTCTCTGGTAGAAAGTCACTGAAATGTGGGATTGTTTCCATCCATTCCCTCCCTTCTGCTGCAGCCAAGCATGGCAGCTCCTCCATGGGCAGCACTGACCTGCTCTTTGAGTTATGAAGGGATCCAGCTCTTGGCTTCTCACATACTGGAAAGGAGAACATGTCTCTCAGTGACAGACAGAGAGAGGAGAGATAGAGAGAGATGATTTTTGAGCTCAATATTTCATTTAAATTTAAAGACTAGCCAAACAAAATGAAAACTGAAAGACTGAGAAGTGGAGGAGAAAAAAAGGCATTCAGATGGGCTGGATTTGCAGGTTTTTTGGTTTTCTGCCTCAGTGTAGCTTTTCAGTTAGCTAAAGCAGAAGGACACTTTTCAATGATACTTTTAAAGCTTCAGTGCCCCTGAGTTTTAGTTATCATTGAGCAAGAGAATGTATCTGTATGGGATTGACAATCTTAATGTCACGACTTATGTTTTTAGGTTTGTGTGCTTTTTTTTGGCAGGGCTGTGGAATAGGTTTTAAAGTCTGGTCCATCAGCACTGTTCTGTGGGTCTGAAGCAACTGAGTCCCCCATTTTATAACACACTTAAGGAAGACAATCTGTGCTCATAAATGTGTGGCAGTGGTCAAAGGATACCAGTGTTGCATCCTATTGAGCAAAATCCTAAGTAAATATTAAGACTACACACATCAATTTGTTGGCACCCAAACTGAGTCCACACAGGTAAAGAGATAAGGGACAGTACCATATCTGTGTGATGAGCAGGTATTAAAGCTAGGTGGCTAGGAGGGCAAATCAGTAACAGAAGTCTGAATTTAAGCAGAGTCAACAACAGGGTTTTACATCAAATGTTGCTCTACCTCTTTCACAAATTATGTATTACTTTTCTGTCCATTCACAGTATCCTTCATACCCACCATGAAAATCTGATGGCAAAGGGCCAGTTCAATGTAACACCATTAAAATACCCTCAACAATAACTTATATTTTATCTTAATTTTTTATCTAGCTCTGGGTTTACTAAATTCAGCTGCCTTGAGCAAAACTTAGGTAGATAGCAGAGATCTCCATGTCAAATCTAGAGAGACTATCAGACTGCCATTCTCATTTTCATCCTCAACAGACCTTCATCTTTCCTATTTCATCATGTGTGTTCAGTCCACATATGAGGATAACATTGTGGCACTGTTTGTGTAGTGATGTGTGTGTTTATGCCATTCATGTGACAATTGAATATGTCTGCCATAGTTACTCAACACAATGCAAAAAAACCCATTAATTCAGTTTTGGAATTTGAGTGTCAGTGGCTGGTGGGGAATAATGACACTGGAAAGGTTCAAAGAGTGTGAAAGGTACCAAAAAGGATTTACTAGTTTCAACAACCAGACGGTTTATTCAGTGTGGACCAGTGGCACGGCTGCAGCACCTGGGCAATTTATGCCTGCAGACCTTGGCCTGTCTTTGGTGCTTCTCACTTTTTACCATGATACAACAGCCTTTACCTTGTGTAGGACAGGCCTTAACTTCTCTTTTGGCATGTGGTCAAAAGGAGATAAACTCCTTTCACTCTTTGTGAAAATCAATACTATGGCAAGTAAAATGGCTTTCTGTGGCTTTTCTCTATAGTACTCCTATAGCAATTATTTTGTCTTCTGATTACCTCAAGTACAGTAGGACATAGAGAAACCATTGGATGGTGGATCACCAGCACGTGCATGCCACACACACTCACACACAGATGACAGGATTATCAAGCTGATGGCAGAATTAATTTTGTTAACTTTATCTGTGGTGGAGGTGGAAAATATGCAGTTGGTGAATAAATAGTATGAAGAGAGAATTACTCAGCCTCATTAAATGGCAACACATTGTGCTATTTAGTAATTCATTCAATAGCAAGGTGTCTTGAAGAGCAGGTACAATAGATTATTAACTGTAGGGGGACTGCACACATAAAGACATAACTGTTAAGGGGAATCAATGCATTCTGCTCAGCACCATATGCATAGAGACATAGAACAGTTATTATTACAACATCATCTCAGCTTGTTTAACACAGCTATCCCTGTCCTTTCACTTTGTCCTCTTTTCTTTGCTTTCCTCCTTTTTCTTTTTATGGAATTTAACTATAAAGGAACATAACAAAATCTTTCAAATTGAAATCTCACACCTCTCCACCCTCCTTAAGGAAGGAATGCATGCTATCAACAATACACATTAATCAGTTACAAATGAAAGTAATAATAATCTGCCATGCTCTTCTGCCTATTATCATAAGTAGCATGAAATGATAATTTAATAGTATGCAGTACTTCACTTCATCAATAAGAGTATCCAAGCAGCAAAGCACAAACACTAACAAGTGTGCAGCACAGACAATTCTCATCACATCCCCAGGACCTGGTTCATTTTTCATCAGCTGTAATGCCAGCTTGCCAAGTCACAGGGGGAGGAATGAAAGCTGCTACTTCAGCCTCACTTATGTGTGAGAGGGAAGAAGGCTGCCACACTGCTTCTATAGTGGGTTTTTTTCCTGACCTGTTTAGAGAACAACTAGCTCTCTCTTTTCTCATCATCTTATCTCACCTTGGAAATGAAGATTCCTGTGTCTGTCTCTCACTGCATGGAGGTGCAGTGCACTGTAGTCACCAGCTGGCTGACAAACCAGCACTGCCTTGTTGGGGCCCCATTTGCAGCTTGGGTGTCCCTTCGTGGAATCACCATCCCTGGAAGTGGTCAAAAGGTGTGTGGATGTGGCCCCTGGGGACATGGTGCAGTGGTGAACATGGTGGTGCTGGGTTAACAGTTGGATGTTATGATCTTGGAATGATTCTGGATTTTATGATCTTAGTAATTCTGTGATTCTATGAATGGTTGGGTTATTACAGTGGTTCCCACTCACACATACTGGTTCATCAGGTGAAAACTTTCATCCTGGTGAAACTGGATGGAAATCCTCTCTCAAAGTGTTTTGTGGAAATTGGAATTTACACAACAAAAATATTTGCCACAATGAAAGATATATTTTTGTCTAAAGTGAAACAAAATGGAAGTGTTTTCTTACAGGGAAATTGTGACTTGTATCTAATATCTGTCTCCTCGGGGAAGACTCTGTCTCTCAAGGGTTATTGCTGTCTCTCATCAGCTTTTACTGATGGTTCCCTTATTGTAGTTACAGCCCAGGCCACAGACCCACAAAGGGGAAGCCAATTTTTGTCACATAGCTGCTATGTAGTGCCCTGGCAGCTGCATTAACTCTGAATCAACTGAAAATATTTCCACATTCCAAAACTGATATTTTTTTTATGCTGACAGGCCTGAAAATGATTTTTCAGCACATTTTCATTTTTAGGGTTATCAATACACTCAAAATAATAATATCAGAAGATGAAAAAAATTTAAAGATTGACACCAGAGTCCTGTGTTTATTTTAATTTTGAGAAATAAAACCATGTCAACTTGTCTACTCCTGTAGCAGTTTCTAAATATGACACATACAGTTCCTACATACACAGTGACATTGTAGTAACCAGCTCAGAAGAACAATACTTTTGTTTATTTAATTGTTGAGATTTTGGCTGCCTATAATCTTTTCCAAATACACCCAAGGGTGAGTTCATGTGTCCCCTGCCATTTACATGTGCCTGTAATTGAGCCATAGAGGAAATTCCAGGCAAAGATCTTCCCTGTAGTCCTACAAAAAGGCTGAATGTCAGATCTAGTAATAAAAGTAAGTTAGGAAGACACACTCATAATCCAATAAAAGTTACAAGAAAGTGGATGAAAAAATTAAAGAAAATTTCCTTCAGAATTCAAGGCTCTTCCTTCCAACAGACCTGTAAAACACTCATGTTAGCTATCAATCCTACAGTTAGTTAAAATTCATGTTGCAGTAGTTAGAAGAAGCTTTTTCCACACCTGCTTTTAGTGACCAGAAACCTGGAAAAATTAGTAAAATTTTAAAAATTGAATGCTCAAAAAGCCAGATTTTGTCCATTATTAATTTTCAGTAAAAAAGGCTTTTTAAATGCAAAATACCTAATTGTCTGTGTGTGTGTATATATATATATACACACACACACACATACACAAATGTGTTAGTCCAGATCTGGTAAGACTGAAAAATAACATTAACCTCCACACAAGTGCTAACAACAATATATATTCTCAAGTTACAACATGAGTGAGACAAGCTACTGCAGCTCACATACTCAGTTAAAAGTTGTTTTGTAGACAATTAGACACAGTCTGTGCTATGTTCACATCATGCCTGTGACATGATTTATGGGTGCCTACCAACTCGAGATATTCTATGACTATGTGATTTCTTGTTGTGTTGAGTTCCATGCTTGGTGCTCGATTCTGATGCTCAGCACAGATTTGCAAGGCGTGGAGCTCAATGACACTTTTTCAAAAACTCCATTCTCCTCTTCCTGTCTCAGTGCTAATAGCTGCAAAGAATCAAATCACCACGCTGCTTAGCCATTTGGCCAGTAAGAAGAGCATATTTTGTATTTGCTGCTTGAAAGGAAATTCTCAGAGGATTTTAGTCTGTGAAAGGCTGGGCACCAGTGCTCAAAAATATACGAATTGGTTTAATATGCTTGGAAAAGGGCAGATGTGATTATATTACTCCATTACACATGGAGGAAAACTAAGGCATAAAGATATAGAATGACTTCATAAACCCAGAAATAAGTACTGTGAACATTTCACTTCTTTTTGTTTATCACTTCAGCCACCTGGTACTCCCGGCAGCAAACCCAAACTTTTGGCTAGATGAGGAAAAAGTGTTTCTTCTAGAAAGCCATGTTGGATTAAATGCCCAATATGTAACAAAGTGGTTGTGTCAAGTGGAAAATAACAATTTTATTACAACTGTTTATGTACCATTCTCTCATAGTGCTCAACGATTTATTATATGTAATGACATAATATTGAAACACCAAACGTCTTTTCAGTAGCCACTACAATTACTTTTTTACTTTCCATCTCCACCATTTGGCTTTGATTTTAAAGTGAGAACTCAGAACAGACAATTCTTGTTTTCACTGTGTTGGTTTAACACATTGTGCCTTGGTGACTTTCAAATTAAATAATCTTAGTTAATTCTACTGCCATAATCATAGCTAATACTTAATATTGTAGGTTTTCAATATTTTTAGGTTTCTTTAAAAAGATTTGGTTCATACTGATATAGTAGTAATTTGCCAGATTCCCTTGGGAAGAACAACTCAGCATTTAGTGCAGATTTCAATGCCTGGGTTCTGGATGAAGCCCATCTGTGGTTTACTGAAGAAGTACCCTGCCAACATAACTTTTTTTGGTTTTAATCAGAGCATTATGGGAAATTGCACACCAATGTCCCAACTCTACGCCATGTTGCTCTGTGACACAATGAGGATCATATAATAACTTAGGTTGAAAAACACCAATGATTATTACAAATAATCCCTGTAAAACTGTCTCTTATCCTGTTAATAACTTGATGATTAGCCTTAGCCAGTCACCTAAAGGAAATTTTCTGCCAAAGTTAAAGCAGTCCTATTACAAACAGATTTCAAGTGAGAAATCAACCACTGTAATATTGAACCCAATATACAACTGAGGATTTTCTTTGTTGAATGCATGCATTGCCATAGCTAATTTGTGGAGATTTTGACACCAACTGAGGAAGTGGCACAGAAACATAAGTCTGAAATAGCATATCTATAACACATAGAGGAGAAAAGTAAATCTAATGATGTTTTAGTATTCACATGGGATCCAGACATTTCCTGTGGAATATGTTAGTGATGTAAAAATGGCCCCTTAAAATCAGTTTTCCTCTCCAGTATGCAAAAAGAAAGCAAAAAATTATATTTTGAAAACATTGCCAAGGTAATCTGAGCAAGCAGAATTGTAGCAGAGGTACTGTTATGTTTATCCTGACTCCTGCTTTTATAATAGCTGCAATGGGCCTGTGTGTGTTTACACTGGTCTGTTCACAGCACAGACAAAGAACAGTTTCCAGGTACTCTGACAAAAGGAAAAACTACGGCATGCCTTCTCTACAGTCTCCTGCAATTGTCATTGTCACGAGTTAGAATAATAATTTAAAATAGGCCTCAGAATTTATAAAGGTTCTGTGTGGCTTCCAGTCGTCCTTCTGTATGAATGAGATTCATTGGAAACCTCTGAGAATGTCAGGGCATATAAGCACATATGGGTGACTGTTATATCTTAATGTTTGATGGTGTTGGCATTAACCATCAAAGCTTTGCTGTTCTGCTTGTACTTCATCACCTCACTTTGCAGGGAATATTTTTCTCCTTCCAAGACAATCAGTTTGTCTATAAAGTCCCATTTTAAAAGTCCACATGCTCATGAGCACAATTGCATGCTGCTTTCAGACAAGTGCTATTTAATGCTATTGCAAGCCATGTAGCTATTTAGTTCTTCTGATGGCTTTAATCCATTTGTACCCATGCTAGCTCTTCACAATGGATTGCACTTCTTCACATCTGTGGGGCTGCAACCATAGGAATAAGTTAATGCAAGTACTGACGCAAGCGGAGTTTCCTACCATGAAATACAAAACTGGGTGTTTTGACTTCACAGTTGAGTTTCTTATTGCACATAATGGTCACTTTTGCTAAGCTTTCAGTGTAAGTTTTTTTTTTTTAATTCTGCCTTGAAAAACATTCTGCAATTTTCAGCTAAACAAGAGTTTTCGGTAGAAAGGATTCCTCTGTGTCTTTCTGTGTTGCTGTTACTGGCTGCTTTGATTTTCTGCTTCTTTCCTTGTTTTCCTGGACTACCATCAGGGGATGGCATTGATAAATGTAATGCTTGGCTCTCTCATGACATTAACACCATTAAAAGTAAGTTCTCATGAGCAACTCATTGCTTTCTCCCAGGGAGTATTGTCACAATATGGATTTTCAGACTCTATGTCGAAAGCAGAACCAGCAGAAAAAGAAATCAGGAACAAAATAAAAGCTTAAGGGAAATGCTGGAAGCAATCAGAGACTCTTGTTTACACATTACATTCTGGTGTTGTAATGAAGCTTCATTACAAACAAAAAACCCAGTTCTACGATAAAACGGAGGGGAGTCCTCTGTAGCACAATGCCTTTTTACCATTCCTAGCTATCCTTGGTGCACCAAAAAATTAGAGAATGAAGATTTTATCATGTTTGGCTAGAAAGTAAAAGTAGATTCAGTGATAAGGTCATAGCTTCTGCCCTGTCCTATTCTAGCTGACAGAGCAGCAATAGAAAAAAGTAGCCATGTCTGCACTAGACTAATAGGAAGATTGACCATGTTAAAAATCTGAGCTCAAGTGAGAGAAGAAAAAGAGCTGATAGTTTGATAAAATAAAGCCAGTACTTTATTATTTCTTTTATCAGTCTTCCTTTTGACTGAACTGTCAATAAAATGCTCTGAGCACTCTGAACAAAAGCTATTTCTTGAAGAATGTTCGTCAAACTATTTTTTTTATATGATATCTCTAAAGAATAAAAGAAACAGTTTAAATGATACAATGACAGGCTGGCAAACAGTGTAAAGTTCATCATTCCCAAACAAGCTCTGAGCTGTTGCTCTTTAGTTTTGATGTCACATTTCTGCTTCTTCATTACAAGGACCCTTTTTTATCACATGTGGATGTACTGAACAGTAGGGTGATATAAAGATTTTCAAAATCTTTTTTACCAAGGGCTAGTGCTGCCTTTCATTTTTAAATCTCACACTGAAAGCTAGTTATAGACCACCTGCCTAGCCCAAGTAATCAGCAGCTTTTCTAAGGAACATTGTCTCCAAAGGAGTTCAATCTACTTTGTTATACACTCCTTTTTACATTTTCTCATGTGTCTGGGGACATGTTTCTCAGCTCCTTACCCAGAGATGCTCAAGAATTCCTAATAATAAATTCACTCTGCAAAGTTATTCCCCTACCATTAAAAACACAATACAATTTTTGGGAGACTACCAACACCTTAGTAATTTCTTTACTGTGAGGATTGTCACAATCATGGTTAGAATGTAGTTCAGCTATGTGAAAATAAAACCATGCTTGAAAGTACTCTAAGTACCTACAGCCATTCCTCTGTCTATGTAAAATGGGGCTGGACTGAAAATCCCATTCAGTTTGGATTAACTGTGTAGTAAAGACACACTTATGTCACAGCTTGCTTTTAACTTGCTAGCTTGCCTATGGGTGGCAGGCCAGCCACAATCTGATCACCTGGAACTTGGTATCATGCACAAAATCTTTCCAAGAAGATTCAAGTACTTTGAAAAGCTTCCTCTGCTGAACACTGATTATCTCAACTAGATAGGAGCAAGAATGTTAATTATCTGCAAAGCTGAAAGTGATAAACTTATATATCACACTTCAACCACTGCAACTTCTGCAGAAAGCATCTTGAGTCAGAACTTGCACAGATATAATTTTACAAGATAAGAATATATATAAGCAATATAAGATAATTAAATTTTAGCATAAGAAGTCACTGGACTCATCAGTATCTGTATATTTAGCAACATTCAAAAGTTGGTACTGTTGCAGAACCATATTTGCAAACTGAGTGCTCCATCCAATTCCTAAATTTCCATTTACCTTAAAAGATTTTTAAAAAATGAGAAATTACATCAAAGTATTTACATGTATTACTAAACAATTATACTTCTTATTTTTCCTGCATATTCACATATTAAAGAAAAAAAGCTCTGCATCTGCTATTACAGCAGTTTGTTTTGGACTTGTGTCTGACAGTTTATTTCAGTGATTCTCAATCTCTGAACTATACATGTTTGCCATCATACTTTCAATTCTGAACAATACAAAGGTGGTATTCTTCTGCAAACCACTGAAGACCATTTGTTGTTACAGACCATCATTTGAGAACTGATGGTTTAGTCTCCTGAAAATAACTGTGTTGTACTAATGTAGTCTGCTGGGATATGGAATTGATGGCTTTGTTAATGGCTGTCTCCAGATGTTTAGTATCCGTATTTTCATACATTTTGTTTTGGAGCTAATTACCTACAAGATAGTTCAGTTTTACAAGACTGCTGACAACAAAAAAAGAATAGAGTGCAAATGATAGTATGCCAAAAGATACTGTGCTGATTGGAGCTTGAAACCAAGCTTTTAGTGAATGGAACACCTGGACTCTTGGAGTGTCAGCCTCTAACACCAAAAGCTCATCGATTCCAGAAGCCCTTGAATTCAACAGAAACTACTCCTCAAAAGTTAAATTTACAATGAAACTTATACTTTGTCCTAGGATATAATTATTGTGCATGTTAACAATTATCAAGCAAGAAGGAGGAGACATTCTTTTAGTTGCCAGTGTATTTTACAATTTGAAAACTAAGTTTATGTTAAGATAAGAAAATGAACTTTCTTATTTATTGCCTGACCAGATAAAATGAAATGTGTATATAGATGCAGTATATAGACCTTTGATGCAGTATATAGAATGTATATAGACCTTTGATGTGCAACTTATTCTTGTATTTATTTTACGCTTTAAAAGGTTTCAAAATAGACTACACATTAATTTCTTTC
The DNA here is from genome assembly GCA_013397555.1 of Urocynchramus pylzowi. Lineage (NCBI taxonomy): Eukaryota > Metazoa > Chordata > Aves > Passeriformes > Fringillidae > Urocynchramus > Urocynchramus pylzowi. Next base: position 2,611,128 of record VZRH01005110.1, read on the forward strand.
ATCTTTATTATTTATTTTCATTAGCTGCTAAAGCTGCTCTTTATTTATTGCAATTCATCCATACATAATTCTCTGCAGTTTAGAAAACTGGATCTAACATTTTCACCCCAACTTTATAAATTGCATTGATTTATTTCGGTCTCTGAGGCCTACGACCATTTATTACAACAACAAAACATCCTCCATTTCTGGTGATCAAGGAACAAAGTCTACTCATTTACTGTGTAGTGAGAATTGACAGATGGCCAAATGGGGTGATAGATTTGATTTTAATGTGTCTTAAGAGAGTAAATGAACCAAAGGCAATCTTCAACTCATGTGAAAAGTTGGATTTTTGTGTGGCTTTTCTGCAACAGTGAGGTACAATTCTCACAGCACTTCATTGATTTTCCAATCAACCATGAGCATTCAGTTGGCAAAAAGCAGGGTCAAAGAATTTTTATAAAGGGTTTTTTTTATTGTTTTTCTAGACCTGCACAAACAAGACTGAATGTACATAACATAAAATACCCTCCAGTGTTTGGTGGTGGGTTTTTTTCTCCTGAAAAATCTTTGCAAGTTTCACAGGGTTATACATTTTTAATTTTGCATCAAATGAAAAGATTTTGTCAAGATAATCATCTGCACCATAAAGTTAATGAGAGTAAAATTTCCTCATATCTCTTCACCATTTGTTTTAGCATATATCATTGATAACCAAGCACTTTTCATTTCTCCCTTTAAAATTTGAGTAGGGATAGATTCCCTATTTCAGAACATGAAGTAATACACAGAGCAACACAATAAAGCCAAAATGCAGTAGATCACAGGAGTTTGCCACTATGCTCAAGCAGCAATATATTTGCAAGTCCTTACACATAATTAGGGACACAAAAAGTAATTATACCATGTGTGTCAAATAGTGTGTTAGATAGACCTCATTTTGTCTGGGTCTGGTGAAAAAATCTCTAAGGCATGCTTGGAAGTTGTCATATGAGAGGATAATCATTTCCAACCACAGGCAGCAATATCTGAGAACAAGTGCATATAACACCATTTCAAGATTTGAGTGTTTACCAGAAGTGAAAATATTTACAAACTGCCCTTGAGATAATTGGTTGGTTTGCAACATCACTGCAGGTTTTGTGAAACATGGATGGTGTGCTAGAAGAGGCACTATTTTTCAGTCAGGTGACATATCCCATGGTACAACTTTAGGAGGATAATGCCACCTAAAATGGTGAATCACGAGCACGTGGGCATTTGCCTGAAAACTGAAAACTTCTTTCTTTTTTGTTTTGTACACAAAGCACTTCACAGTACCTTCACCATGTGCCTTATACAGTGGGTCATACACATTTGCTGCTCATTTAGTAATGCTTAGTATTTTACTTGTGTTTGATATAATCCAGTATTTTGTCATAGCTTATGTGGCTAAGATGAGATCCTTCCTTTCTAAGAGAGAAATTATGATCCTTTCACTAGCTGGACAAGCAGGCAAACTACTTTTTTCTAGGTCTGTGGGAGGAATTTAGACATTTCCCCATGTTTCATATATGAAAAACTTGGTTTTATAAAAATTGCCTTCACATTTCAAAATTGAAGGTTGAATTTTGGACTTTGGAGATGAGAATTGATATCAAGAAATAATTTTTCTCTAATTATCCATCTACAAATGGGATTAAGATTCTTAAAGAACGGTCCATAACCTTTTCTAATTATCAGTTGAAAGACCCGAGCTACCAAAGTGTACTCACTGAATTAAAGTTGCTACATATTTTGTCATCTGAGTCTCATTTTCCTTTCCATCCTCATGTAGGAATATTCATTTTTATTCTTCTGAATTTTTAAAGGAAATTATGTATGCAAATATAAAATTCTCTTTGCGTTGAATTCTTTAGAAACATAAACTTTAGAAGTGCTTTGGATCAGGTTCTAAGTGGTTCCAGCGGGAGATGGAAAGAAAGAATGAAAAATTTGAGATTAAATTCCTAAATAATTTATTATTACTGAAAACAACAGTAGGAAGTCTGTTCATTTCCTTAAATACTGTTTTGCTACTGTCCTGTGCTGAAGAATTTGTAGGAGGTTCAAGTCTTCAAGAATAGCATAGCAACTCCTCCTGCCCTGGCTGTGCCTGTTTTATCACTGATGAATCAGAGTAAGCTACTCTTTAAAAGGAAAAAAAAAATGGATAAGACTGGGTAAATTAGATGAAATGATAATGGCTAAATAAGTCAGCTGGACCATGAGAAATAATACTTAGGACTGGATTTAGCTGACCAAATCAAGGCATAACTATAGATATGGACAGGATAGATAACTCCAGACATTTCAGATTCCTTTTGTCCACAATGTAGAAAAATAGGCTCATCTATAGAGTAATTTATTTCATCTTCAACTCAGCATTCTGTATAGATGAAAGTAACCATGCCTTAAACTATCTTGCTTCTCTCTCTCACCTATGAAGATATTCTGGGTTCCTAATTTTCCATGCGGCACTAATGGGTTGCCAAGATGGAAGCCTACTCAAACCCAGTGGGGACATCTGGATTATGGGATCTTAGGTAATAAATTTCAGTTACTATGTCTTTCTAAAATCAGCTTTGCTTAGATTGTGAATTTTTATGGTAAGGGTTCAAGTCTTACTGTGCTCTACACACATCAAGAAGCAGAATTTTAGAACAGACAACTTATGAAATGTCAATATTTTTGCTATGTCTACTTAGTTACATCCAACCCATCTTCCAGTTTAAAGACTGTGCTGTAACCATGGTCATAATGGTTAGAATGCTGTTATAATTTTTTGAGATTGCTTTGGAAAAGGGATGATGCTACATCTTTAAGGAAATGTTTTTATTCTGTTCAACTTGTATCCATGATCATGAGAGTTTTATTGAAGAATTCTTACTTCACTATTGTTATTACATGTATGAATATATGTACCAGGTTTTTGGTTAAAGTATGCAAAGTTCTCTTTCTCGGCTTCTCAAAAATTTCTAGACTCTAACCATTCTTGAGACACTGCCACAATAAAGACAAGATGCTATTTTGTTCTGTAGTGTACTTTATAGTTACCTACTTGTGCCTTTCAATTTTTCTTGGAGCAAAGTTTTGCTACTCATTTGGCAGAATTCACATATAGTTTGGAACAATGCACACTAATGCCATGACATTCAGACTACGCAAATGGCAATAATTTTCAACCTCACTAGTTATTTGGATATATCCAATTATTTGCATGGGCAAATGTGTCCATGTGTATGTGTAATAGTGACTAATAATCCCTGTATTCTTATTGACCCATCATACACACTCTGATTGAACTCAATAGGAAATGTTCATGCAGAATAATTGTGAAATCAGAATAAGCATATAATTAAAAGATAATCTGCAAAAATTAGAAATTTAATTACAGAAACACATGTGTGAATTGTATTTCCTCAAGTAACTGTGCTGTTGACAGGAAGAAGAATGTTTGTTCCAGATCATTCACTTTGAAAACTCATGTATGTGTCCATCTTCCCTAGTCCCTTTCTTCTGTCTGTTGCTGCTTAATGCCCTGAATATAAAAATAATTTTTAGATCATATTCTAAGCAATCTTCCTAAGAAGATAGTTTATGTCCCAAGGCATTTTTATCTCAGATAAACTTTCCCCAAATGCTTTGGAGACATTGATGTGGTTGTTAATGTTTATTTACTCAACAATAATCTCTACAAATCTTTAAAAGCTGGGTGTTACCAGTATGTAATTTCTTATTTGTTATTTAATCATCCTGATAAAATATCTAGCCCACAGAAGCTCTAATAAATCAGTTATTAGCCACAGTAAATACTGGCTTAAAAGGAAACATCCTGATGATAAATGGAAAAAACTCCCACCATATTAACAAATTGTAAAACCCCCAAATTATTTTTATTTAAAAAAAAAAGGGAAAGGAAAAAAAGGAGCAGCCTCATGGATCTGTGATGCCAGTGTGTTGTATCATCTGATTCTCCTGTTACAGGTTTAAAGAGAGACAACCCTGCAAGGGGGGAGCTAAATCAGTCGTACAAATTCACTTTGGACAGGTGGGATGCTACCATTCCTCTTTTGGTGGATTACAGCCTATACTTTCATATAAAGGATTTTGGCTTCACTTGACCCACATCTTCACCAAACCTGTTTGATTTCAAGGACAAAAGCTATTGAAGAGCTGGAAGAATTTGATGAGCCTTATTTAGAGAAGTGAAGATTCAAGAGAGGATAATAGGCCTCAAATGACAATAAGATCACATTATGAATGAAGGAAACAAATTACTCAGTAAAGAGCTAATGGACTGGCAGTAGGAAAGAAGAATATTGAAGAGGAATTGAGAAAATGTTCAAAGATAAAAGCAGGAATGGGGCACATGTGCTGAAGCATTGCAACCTTGTTTAGGTAAGTTATTAGTGGCCTTACTGGATGACTCGAAAGACTGGAAGACAGTCCTTCAAAATGCAGAGGACAAATCAAAGTCACACATATGGAAGTCTGTTTTTTCCCCCTTAAAAGTTATGACAATAATTCCCTACTATTTTACAGGAAAAGGAACAGAAAGAAAATTGTGTAAATGCTACTCCATCTACTTTTGTTATGTTTCGGCATGAGGCAGTATAAATGAAGTCTACTCACCCAAAAATTCTCTAAGATGCATAAATTGATAAGAGAACCACATAAAAATATTGGACTCATTTTTCACTTTTGTATGAGAAGGTGGTGTTACATATTTCTTCATCTGCAAATATTTGCAAATGTTTAGTATAGGTTTAGGTCATAAACTAGCTTTCTGTTTGCTTCTTTCATTCACAGTATCAAGTTTTCAGGAATACACAAACATCTAGAAAGAAAAACGATGTGATTAGTAGCTAAAACAAATTAAAAGCATCTGAAAAATAGAGGAATGTATCAGAAACAGACCAGCTTATTTTTTAATCTCTCCCACAAACACAAACATATGATGCACTATGCATAAATTTGTAATAGGACAGTTTTAAGTTTGCATGTTATTTACACAACATAACTACTCCATTGGAAACATTAGGATTTCTCAAGTATGTAAGTATTTGCAGCATTTAAAAAATGTGTATTATTTAACCAATAGACCATAAAGGCTCCATGCAGAGCAGTTACAGAAATCCAGGACATAATAATGTCTTGGATAAATCTAGTTTGGAGTCATCTGAGTGCGTTAGATGATTAAAGAAAATATTTACACATGCGCATTGGTTTGGTTTCTAAACAGTAGTAGGGAACCATTTTCCTTACCCTTCATAGCTACCTCAAAACAACAGAACAGACTATGCTAAATTATCCCACCACATGCTTAAGGGAGTTCTGCATGTAGTGTGGAGAAAATGTTATTCTTCATTTACACTGCAGACTTATATCCCAAAAATAAAAGACCGTTTTGAGTCATAGAGACACGAAGACTTCAGAACTACTATCTTTCTTTTGGCCCCTGCTATTGCTCACTAGCTTTAAGTATGAATTTCTTCATATTTAGTAGAGTTTGCAGTGAGTGTTGAAAGCTTGATGATTCATTAGGTACTGTTCAAAAGGTTCCATGAGATGCAGGGCTGTCTGTGCTTGACTCTCTTGGGGTGAAAAGTTCCTGCAGATAACTGTTAACAGAGCTGACTTACTATATTTCAGCTATCAAATATTCACACCAAATGACTTTCTGAAAATTAAAAGAAGTAGGAATTGTCTGCAGAGTTTGGTAAATAATACTTTAAAATAAATTATAAATATTACTTTAAAAGAATATATTTGGTACAGTTAAGTGCCATAAAAATTGAAGCTAGGTCATTTTTTAGCAAAGATGAAGAATGAAATGTATGAAAAAAAATTAGGCCCAAATATGGAAATGAAAAAATCCAGATTAATTTTCCCAATTATAATTAAAGTCACTGAGATACAAAAAGCCCCACCAGTAACTGTACCCAAAGTATGTTATCTTAAATGCAGAAAATTACTGAATTCCTTGTATTCCCACAAATGGATGTCTTCCCATATGGTGAATTCATATGATTTCATGTTGGTTTTGGTCGGATTTTTTTAAGGCCTTATGCTATTAAGGTGTGACTTCAGACAAATATTTTCTTTAATATTTTGTTAGCTGTTAGCACAAAACTATGCTTACTTGCCACTGCAAAACAAGTCTTGGCATCAGAGTGATGTGGGAGCAGTTTACCCCTTTCACAGTAAGAAAGAACGGGTCAGAGCATTTTTATTAGAACACAGCTGAGATATGACTGCCTTTTTTGGTAATCTCTGCCACAGCACACACAGGTCAACATTCAGAAAATGAATAATGATTGTTGTCTACTAGTAGAAAGATCTTCTCAGCAAATCAGAACAGACCCCTTTGTGCCTCTTAAAAAAAAAACTACAATAAAACCACAAAAAAACCAGAAAAACATCAGACGCACAATATTTTGGCAGCATACTCAGAGAATTGTGAGACTGGTCCTTAAGGGAATTCTTATTCTCAAGTGGATGTAAATGTATTCATCAATGCAAAGAAATGCATAGTGTGTTATATACACAATACATTAATAAATAGCCATGCATTAAAAAATAATGAGATTTTCTACAAAAAAAAATCATCCTGTGGTGTTTAGGGTCATAAAAAAGACAGTAAAGGAAGGTGGGGGGAAGATTATGTGGAAAATCTGATTAAAATACAGAAACCTCATCCTATATATAAGATAAAATAAATATTTTATTGGCTAACTGTAAACAAAAGAACAAGTGCAGTAAAATGTAATTAAAAATGTAAAAGTGTGGGGAGTGATTTATCTTACCACAGTGATATTAATATTAGAAATCGTATGTAAATGATAACAAGGTTCTGCTGCAGAAACAGTGGAAAATGGCTGTTCATTTTCTGTAATGAGCTTTCATCTTTTTGATTTTCCCTTTAAGTACTTCCAGTGATTTATTAGTAATGATGCTCTTAGCTGTTGGAAAGCTCTAGCAAGGCTTCAAATTCTGATACTACCGAACAGGTATTACTCACAGCTTTTATGATTTTTTCAAGCCCGGTCCATATGTTTAGCAGAGCACATTTTGACAGAAATACAGACTGTTTCACACTTCTGCCTTGCCATGTAAAGATCATGAGGCTTCTGCGTGGCTTGTGAGCCACAGGCCACGAGATCAGAAGGCAGAGAGGTGCTCTGGCTCAGCAGCAGCTGGCACTCCACAGGCACAACAACAGCTCTTAACATACTGTCACCACAGGTGTGGCTTTTCTACTTTCATTTCATCATACTTGGGTCTATCAAACAGTTTCCTAGTGAAGAATACTCTCCATGTGGCCTGTACCTTTGAAACACATGCTAATACTGGTGAGAGCAAGCTCTGGTTTTGCATCTGGGCTGGCATTGTCGCCACTACAAAGTACCCCAGGCCCTTCCTGACAACTGACGACAAGCTGGCTTAATGAGTTGGAGAAAATCATAGGGAATTGTGGACCATGGTAAAATAATTGCATTTCTGCCAGCCCAAGTGTGAGGCCACTTATCCACAGCTTCAGGGTTGCATAAAGCTGCAGAAATTCAGCACCTGACCCCTGATTTTTTGAGATGGTGCAACAGAGATCCAGAAAGTGGTACGTGATTCCAACCAACAAGTGTTATCTGTTAGTTTAGACATTATAGTTATACATTTGGAAATAGTTATACATTTATACTGGAAAGGATTCATCATTTCTATGATTGTGCACATTACATTTCAGTTAAAAATGTATTACAAATAAAGCTTTAATTATAGAAATGCAATTTCAATATAACTGCCACTGCTGATAACACAGGCAATTTAATACATCAAATTCCTTCTTTTTCCAATAACTTCTTATCCTTTCAGTTCCAACTCATTTTCAAACACCCAAGGGAAAAAAGGACTACACAGCATGACCTGGAAGGGTACAAATCTGGGCTATTTTAGAACAAAGTAAGGTGAGAGGAACAGTACCTTTTCTATGAAAATGTACTTTCATTGAAATCAAAGTACTGGAAGGGAAAAATGTCAATGGGAAACTGCTGAACTAGATAATTTAAGTTTTCACACTTCATTATAATTCTTTGACACTACTGAAATAAAATAATTCAACACGGCAAATATGCATTCCCTTGATTTCTGATTGAATTTTGAAAATATTTTTATTCCACAAGAGGGAACTTACAAATAACCTTATTTTACTGTTCTAAATCTCTAAATCTCTTTTTCAAGGTCCTCCTGCTTTATTTCAAAATACTAGTGAAATTTCTTCTCCACCTTCTTTCTTGATACTATCTACAAGTTAGTTGCATATTGCTGTTACTTTCTCAATCCCCAAACAAGCAGAAGTAAACATGGCAATTCTCCTACCTGTTGTTAGGAAAAAATACAGAGTTTGACTCTCAGACTTCAACACATTTACTAGAACTTGGAACTCAATGGCAGAGAATTTTCAAGGTTTATAAGGCTGTAGATGGGTCACACTAACAGGTAAAATGATGAGACCAGGACTCTGGCAGTCCTAGTGTCCTAAAAATGTATTCTGCTCTGGTTGAGGAAGAAAAGGTTGAAATATCAAATTCTTGATAACATGCTGGTTACTAGACGTCACTTCAACACTTTCTTAAAAAAATGGGAACACCTTATGGGTTTAAATAATTTTACAGGCTTCATAGCAGAAGTTGGTAGAGAAACAAATTTCTATTAAAGACATACTTTTTGTTTTGTTACCTTTTTGATACCATAAGTATAAAATGATAATTGCATTAAAGTTTTAAAAATCAAGAAAAAGAAGGCAGGAAGAAAGGAAGGGAGGAAGGAAGGACAAAAAATATTAATAATATACAAGATGCACAGCTTACATTTCGTTTTGTTAGGCCAAAGAAAGAAAAGAAGTTTGTGTAAGAAATTTCCTATGATGTTTTCTTCAAAGTAAGTAGTAGCAGATAAATATTTATCAATGCTTATAATTCTCCTGAAGACAACGCGGGTATGTTTGTGACATGATACCATGCTATAGAATGCATAAATTATCTAGATGGTTTGTATACACATGATAGATTTTGTGCAAAATCTGTTCTTACAAAATGTTTGTCATATTTGGCTGCTAAAAGCAGAAAACACTGGAATATTTTTCAGGAAAATAATGTCTTTCTTGGAATAAGAATAATGTCCAGTAAAGTCTACCAGCTTGTTTCAGTTGTACCACCCAAGGTAGTGGTTGACTAAATGATGGTTACAATGAAAAACTCCATGAAATCATTTTCTTCCATGTGTGTTTTAATATTATGGTCCTGAGATTAGTTCAGCTGGTCAGAGCATGGTGCTAATAGCACCAAAGTTATGGCTTCAATCTCTGTATGGGCCATTCACTTCAGAGTTGGATTCAATGATCCTTGTGAGTCCTCTCCAACTCAGAATATTCTGTGATTATAGTGCTTTATCACTTTGCAGGAGATGCATTCCAGGGCAGTACTGCCTGTGAATGTCACTCTCCCTGTTGTTCCCTTGCCATGACAAAGAAAGGCATTCAGTGTGATATTCTGGTTTGCTAAGGTTCTTGTTCTTCTTGCTTTGTTTTCAATATGTACTTACTGCTCTATGTTCATAATAGAAAAAGTAAAATCTAACACAAGTTCCTGGCACTCATTGAGACTGATGATAATACTCAGCCTTGTGGACAGAAAACCCAGTGTCAAGGGTGAGCTCCCAAGACAGTTATAAGGTGTCAGCCATTGTATTCCTCTCTGCCTCTGAGTCACTTTTTGCACATTTGTAAAGCTGAGGCAATTGAGTGTCTTTAAAGAAAAATCCACAATCTCAAATAGAACTTTTTTTTTTTTTTTAAAGTTAGAAGCAATAAAAGTTTGGTTTCAGGGATTTAGACTGAACAGTTTTGAGGGGAGATGTTCAAAATCACAAAAGATAGCACCTTTAAATAAGAGTATTTAACTCCTCTGCATATTTATTTTGATATCACATTTCAAGAATTGGAAAATATTTAGCTAATGTTTTTCCAAAAGGATGCAGAAAAGAGAATGCTATCCTAAATATCTAGATTGACATGTAGATCAGATGAGAACTTTTTATGAGAGAAGATTATACTTAGTTATTTCAATGTAGTTGCAAAAATAAATGGGCAGTATGTAAAATAACAAATTTACAATTGCATTTTGAGTTTTTTTATTGCTTTATCTGACTCCCATCACTACCAAGGAAAATCTATTGAATGTCACCAATGGTATTATGTTGTTGTGCTAATATGAAAAGAATTGGTTGCTACATTAAGATTGTATTACATAACAAAGATCTCCCTAGAGCAGAAAGTCAACATAAAAAAGGCTATAGTGTAAACCAGATGTTTTGATATTATATTTCAGAGAAAGCATTTCAGGGGGGCAAAAAAAGAAAGAAAGAAAGGTCATTCATGATATATTTACATTAAATTAGACAGGGAAAACAAACAGATAACCTCTTTACTAAAGAAAAAATGTCCTCCAAGTACAATTTGTTCAGTCTTTTACTTTTTGGATGGCTGTTTTGATTTGGTACATTGTATTTATTGCAGACTTTTCCCCCAGTCATGTTGCGGTGCTCTTGTCCATTTTGCAGTGTTGCCTGCACCTAACCTGCGCTACTGTTCTCTTTTGTAAGAAATTTTGTATACATGCAGTATACATGCAGTATTTTATAAAATGCCAATCTTTCTTGTTTCTCGAGATTTATGTGGCAAAAAAAAATCTCTCAATTGAAGAATAAATACAATTATAAAGAACAAGAACAGTGAATATGATGACCAAAGATTTTTAGGTTTTTATATATATATAATTTTATATATTTGTAGCTTTGTAGGCTGCTAATACATGGCTGTGGCTTTCAGTATTTTTCCTACCCTTTTTTCCTACATTTAAGAGCAATGTGCTAACCTTCTAACACATTCCTGAATGTTGTTTAGTTTTGTTTTCAAGTAGAGAACCTACTACAGGGACGTTTTGTTTTCCAGCCAGAATCTGAGAACACAAAAAAATAAATGGGACAAAGAAGACCCTGGACCAATTCCAATGGGGTAGTACATGGAGGAAAATTACCTAATCATCTGCTTGTCTAACTGGAAAATATTTGATATTAGGTATACTAATCAACTGACCTTATAAAAATTGTAGAAATACTGCATCACGTGTGCATACCACCAAACAGTGCACTTTGAAGGCTTTCAGCTTAAGATTTGCTTTTATATTATTGTCTTAACACTGTTTGGAAAAGTTTTGTGTTTTATTCCAGACAACAAATGTTTGATCTTTCACATATTTTTGGAATGAGACTTTTTATCCTTGAAATGCTTATTCATGTAGAATCATAGAGTGGTTTGGGATGGAAGGGACCTTTAAAGGTCACCTAGTATATGCATCACGTGTATAACTTTGTCCTCTTAGAATCTGAACTCAGGTTTACTTACAAGCTTGCAGTAATGAGCAGTCATAAATATTTACAGCATAAGAGCTCAGTGATAAGTGGGTGAATTGCTAAAAAAATATAATTTTATTGTCTTTAAAGAGTTTCTACCTTTTTTTACCAGAAACTTACTTTTATTTTCCAAGGAAGCATAGGGTTTTCTTCCCTGAGAACTCATGNCAGTCATAAATATTTACAGCATAAGAGCTCAGTGATAAGTGGGTGAATTGCTAAAAAAATATAATTTTATTGTCTTTAAAGAGTTTCTACCTTTTTTTTTACCAGAAACTTACTTTTATTTTCCAAGGAAGCATAGGGTTGTCTTCCCTGAGAACTCATTCAATGAGGCTTTCCTTGACTACTACCCTCCACTAGGACAAAAAAAGAAAAGGCAAATTCTTAAGTTACTCCTGTCTGAAAGAACCTCCAGACACTTCCATCTCTTTAAAAGGGCAAGAGGTAAAGTAAATAATTGTTTCTATATTTCTGTAATGTGTAAACCAAATTTCATATATGGATAGTTTTTATAATTTCTAAGACATTCTGTTTGACAGAGTGGTCTATGATATCTGATCTAGCTGGAGCTTCCCACGAGCCTGAACTGTGCACTTCTTATGAGTAAAAAATACATTTGGAAGTAGCAGTGCTCAGGTAATGCTTCTTTTAATTCCTCATGATTTCTAGTATGATATTCTGCAATGCTACAAATACCTTACAATTCCTACTGCAGTATGCACTAAGCAACTAGGGGTTGTTGCTCCTGCACAGCTTTCTATTTGAAGTATATTCTAGAATTTTGAAATTAAATATCTAAAGTCAAGGATTATAAAGCCAAAAAAAAACCCAGCCAAGACAATGGCCAAGCTACCCAACCACCTTGAACTGAATTCAACAGGCAAGATTTGAACAAAACAAGTAAGTTGGGAGGAAAAGTGTACAAAACTGTTAATTCTGGACCAGCGGCGTCAAGGATGTGTGGAAAAGATTTTCAAAAATTTTACAAAGGTATAAATATGTGAGAGCACAGAGAACAAGACATTCAGGAAGCTGGTAATATAACAAAGAGAAAAAAAATATGAATATGTAGAAATAATATTTCAACAGCTTTGCTAGACAGGTTCTACCCTGAAATATAGCATGAAGAAAGCATGGCTGAACTTACTTTGTTAAAGGCAGACACTTTAAAGAGGTGCCTGGGGCTCATGATAATTTTCACTATTATCATTATAATAATAATTGATCCAATATCTTCATGTCCTGATATGTTTTTAGTTCTGCAACCTTTGCCTCTGTAGGCTGGAAATGTGAAAAGAAGTCCCATACTTGCAGCAAAAGACTGGAATAAATTTCACTACCTTTGCCCTTTACTGTGCTTTGCCATTTGATTATCTGTCATTCTTTGATTCCCCTGCACAGGCCCAACAACTTTGGGGAAGTAGGAGGAATGCCTACTGGAATGCCTCGTCAGTCAAAATGCTAAGTCTATAAAAGGTTAAAGCAGACTGGCATTCAGATGTCTTCATGGGCATAGGTAGCTATTCATACTTGCATGTTTTTCTCTCGTGACAGCATCTGCAAAGAGAATATCAACTGCTGCAACAGGATTCTGTTCTCATGACAGCAGCTGTAACAAAAAAGAAAAAAAAATACAAATGTCTCATTCTAGACTTGCCATTTTTAGACAGTAATCACTCCACCCCTCTTAGATTCCGTAGTAAAGAACTGCCTGGCCTGCTCTCATAGAGAGAATTCATGCCCTATCCTTAAACCAAAACAATCACAGTTAAATCTGTTCTCTCAGGATTTGAGGTTTCATCAAATCTGGTCTATAAAAGGTGACTGTTTTCTAAAAGAAAAAGGTACAATGGAAGCCTTTCAATACACATTTTTCTTGGCTTACCCAGAAGACAACTATAGAAGTGGTATTACAAAACAGAAAGAAACCAAATTGACAATTCACATTATCAGTTACCATTACTGAGTAAGTATCACTCTGGAGAAGACTAAGTGCTACCTTTTCAATGCTACTATGCAGTAGAGTATACAGTATGTAATAAAACAATACTTTTAATGACAAAGGAAAAAAAAAATCATCATTTTAAAGAATGCAATGCTCATTTAATCTGTGAAGCTTCTGTGATTTTGGATTCTTTTAAGATAGACCCTCAACCTGCATGGTAAAGTTTCAGACATCTTTAGGTCTGGACAGTACATATCTCTTATACTGATTTTCATTAGTGGTGTCCATACATTCCCAGTAGTGCCTTTTGCAATGTGACTAATGTGAAAGTGACAATGTGACATTTGTGAAAGTTAGTTAATCTCTCTCATGTATTATTCTGTAACAGCGTGTTTTACAGATGGATTTTAGAGATTGTGTTTTAGCAAGAGCAAGGGACTTTAATAGTCTGTTGTTAGTAAGATTCAAATTTTGACAAGTTTGTTTTAAGGTTTGAAAGCAAAGCAGAGAATTTAACTTAAATTTCATATTCAAACAGTCCATCTTTGGAAATCCAATGCCTAAGGTCTAGTCAAGGGTATAAAACATTATGTATTTATATATAAAATCAGTGTTATTGGGTATTATAAAGACAGTACTGCCTGCATGTCCTTGGTGTAGCATAAGTGACTGTACAAAGCACAAAGCAAGGGACAGCTACACCACAGGTAACCTAGTTATAGTGGTAAACTAACACAAGGAGCAGCACTGAGGAGCCAAGAAAAAATATACTTCCAAGGCTTTTTGTATATCCATTATGGTGACATGATAAAGAAAGAACTAAAAAAAAACCAGAAACAAACAACAAAAATGAAATGGAATTGAGTAATGTCTAGATCAGATAAGTTAGTGCAATATTTATCAGGTTTGATTGGATAACAGTAATAAGATGTAGCCTTGAGAAAGTTGCAGTAAACAAGAGCATTGTAAATGAAGGAATACGTGGCCTGAAGTAATTTTATCTGTATTATTTAAAGACATTATTTGTCTTAATAGACCTAAATTTTTGTCTGCATACAACTTCAAGCAGGGGACACAAACAAATATTTTCTTATGTGAGTAGAAAAAGAAGAATGGGAAAACAGTTGTAGGTGTAACAAATCAACAAGCATTTTTGAGAGGAAATCATTAAGACACAAATTGTTGGTAAATTTACAAAACAAGCAAAAACGTATTGTTAAATTATTTGTTTACACACAGAGTTTAAGGCCAGACAGTCTATTGTACCAGTAGCTTGACCTCACATGTAACATGAGCAATCAAATTTCATACTTACACCAAAGTGAACTCAAAAGCTTGTGTTTGTGAAAACATTCCTCTCAGAGACACCTAGTTTTGATTTATAAAGGCTTCAAAAGTGGAATTATTTAAAATATTCCTTGATAGCTTGTTCCAACATTTAGCGATTTTTCCTGTTAAAATAGAGTGAAATGGGGTTTTTTTTTCTTGAATTTGCATATATTTAAGAACTACCAATTGGCTTTTATTATGCTGGGTCTTTTCTGTCCCAGATTGAAGAGCCTTTAGTATCAGTTATTCTTCCTCATGTAGATACTTGCACACCATAATCAAATCACTTCTTGATCTTCTTTCTGATAGTCTAAGCAAGTTGAACATCATAAATATTATACTGCAACACATTTTCAACTTGCAATCATTTTAGAATACCCTCTCAGCAGTTATAGGAACTGTATGTATCACTGGGTAAAAATTTCTGAGCTATTTTCCTTCAAATAAGAGAAATAGGATTCGGGCAATTCAATCTGTTGACTTAGGACAATTTCAACTGTGCAATTTAAAATAGGATGAGAACATGTCATGCTGAATACATTGACCCAGAATTACATCTCTATTCTAAAAAATATTCTGCGTGTATGTTATTATAATGTTAAATTTCACAAGTCACACAGGTAACTCTGAAAATTACATTACAACCAGACCTTTAAAAATAATAAAATTCACAGTGTGACAAAGAAGGAGACAACAGCTGACTGTGAAAGGTAACAGGTAACCTGTAAGTGCTAGCTGTTTTGTGTTGTCTAATTCCAAGGGGAGTTTTTAGACAAGGAAATAGATCCAAATGTTTCTAATTCAGGATCCTTACAGTCTTTTCCAGGATAATTGAAGCAGGTGGCCTGTTGCACATTCTTATCAGACACAGGGTTTTTTGTGAGCTGTTAGAAACAAGTAGTTATCAGGCAGGTACAGTAGCTTCAAGTGCTTTGCAAACTCCAAGACTGATGCCTGATAAATAAAAGCATTCTCCTCACTTGTTGATGGCTACTGTGCTTACATACTGAGTCTCACACAAGTCAGTCATAAGAAAAGAGGCCCCTGAAGGCAAAGGCCCTACAGCTGTAAAGTGGAGAAGCACAACAAAATTGTCTCCTTTTGTTTTTTCTCAGTATTATTTTTCTCCTTAAAAGTTCCCTGTTCATTAATGATAAAGATTTGAAATTTTCAAATTTCCCATCAGTGATTGGGATGCCAGAATAAAGTGTCTGTGTATTCAGCTAAAAGATTGCTAACTAAAAAAGTTTGCTGATGGTGTAATTCTGATTTGAGAAGAATCACAATGGATCAAGAAATAATTTATTTTTAAAGCAGGAGGAGGCTTGCCAATAAAATTGTGAATGCCCTAAATAATGTAATCCTGAATTTATAACTGCAATTCCACTACAGATGTCTAAGAATGTCTAAGGAAAATTTCCAGACAAAGTGGTGGGAAAAAATTGCAAATTAATTCTCTACCATCCATTCATTAGAAGTAAATTTTTTCACTATGCAAACATAAGCTTTGTCTTTTGGTGGTTACTCTACATTCTTGGTTTTTATTCCTATTTTGTTTCACATGACTATTGAACAACAAGCTGTTCTTGAGAATCAGTTTATAACAGTACAGAAATTGGATAATATTAATAGTGTTTAGGAACAAAGGTCTTCAACAAAAAAAAAAAAAAAGGAGAAGAACAGAAAGTCATATACAAAGAAATGAAGTCTAGTCTG
>VZRH01005110.1:2627631-2657568 GCA_013397555.1 Urocynchramus pylzowi
TTAATAGTGTTTAGGAAAAAAAGTTCTCAAAAAAAAAAAAAAAAAAGATGAGGAACAGACAGTCATATACTCAGAAATGAAATCTAGTCTGATCATTTTTCCTTAAAATTTAGTTGCTTGCCCCAAAAAGTAATTCCTCCAATATACTTTCATTTTAAATGGACTTGCATATGACAGAGGAGAACAGTAGGATACCTTCCTACTTAAATTTACTGTCATTTTCCAAATTTCTTAAAAATTAGTAATATCAATAAAAGACAGAGTTAACAAAAGGGATTTTGGAGATTATACCCACTTCAAGACAAACAATAAACATTTTAACAACATTTATTAACTCCCAAGAGGAAAATATCCTATGCTACATATCCTATCTTAAAAGAAGAAGAAAAAAACCAAAACAAAACAACAATAAAAAAGACTGTTGTACTACAACAAATTAAGGCAGCTATTGTAAAAAGCACTGTTGAGAGGTACTTCCCTCCTCTCTCACTAAGCACAATCAACTTCAGGGGTTTCTGGATAATCTCTTGGTTTTAGCACAAACAGATTCTTAGTCCATTAATTTACTGTTATTATTATTGGCAGAAAATTATTTCAGTCCCTACTGGTGAGAGGGAGGCAGAGATTACCAAGAAAATGTTCCACCATACAAGTTCTTTTTCTTTTTCTTAAACTAGTTTTATAAGTGATACTTACGACATTTGAAGTAAATAACATGAGTGCCTGTTACCTGAAGGGTAACATTTCATAAGTGAAAAGATACTTTATGTTCTTTGGGGGTACATATTAGATGGTACTTTGGTACCTGGTGGTATTCACAAGGGGTCCCCCCTTCTCATTGAAGTGAAATATTTGGGTGGGGTTGTTTAAGAAGCAGTTGCACTTGATTAAGAGTTATCAGGGTGATCAGATATGAAGTGGAAATATGAAGATGTAAGGTGGAAACTTGATTTCCTTTATAAGAAAAACGTGGGGAACCATGGTGGCTATAGAGTTGCAAGGGTTATTATTGGAAAGATAACCTAACTGGACAGAAAAGTGCCCAAAACATATATTGAGTGTATTATTCTAGTTCCCCTATTATAAGTTTCATAAATAATGAGTCACTGGAGCACACACAATGTAGACAACCCTGAGGAGACTGCAGAACTCAGCAGGGGTAAGTCAGGTTTTATAAGATATCTTTTTAGACCACATGGTGGAAGAAACACTAAATAGCTCAGAGAAGAGAAATACAAGCAGAATTGTTCATGCACAAGTAGACTCCCTGAAGACACTCAAAAGCCTGTCACCACCAGGTCTTTTTTCTGGCTAGCACTGAAGTATATAATAATTTCTTACTGGCATAACTTGTGATGTGTATTCTTCACAATAAATATTTTGCCCTGAGGTGGTACCCTAGACTCCAAGAAGCTAACTGAACACCAGATAGAGTACAACAGAGCAGTGAAATCTGTTGATACTAAGAGTATCATTATTGTATTTAATTTATTGTGTTTAATTATGTCAAAATATTTCATGGCACAGTAGTGCTTTCAAATGTTTTTAAGTTTATTAAAGGAAATGTGAGTTCCTTATATTTGCATGAAGTATTTGAGGATTTGCTAAACAGGTACTCAGAATACCTACCTACATAAATACATAGGTATACATTCAGTATATAGTTTATTTCATATATTGAGAAATAAGCTACAGCTTAATACTTTTCTTAGATTCCTCTGAATCTCCCAAAGACAGTAATATTATTTTTCCTAGAAGCCTTTCATGGCCAAGAAAAAGAGAACTATCCAGTAGATTTGTTTCAACTTATTTTCTCAAAAGGGGCATCCAAAGGAAGGCAATGAGGATGGTAAAGGGCCTTGAGGGGAAGCCATATGAGGAAGACCTGGTCTGTTCACCCTGGAAAAGAGGAGACTGAGGGGAATCCTCATCAGAGTCTTCAACATTCTTGTAAGGAGAAGAGGGAGGCAGACACTGATGTGTGGTGACCAGTGACATGACCTGAGGGAATGGCCTGAAGTTGTGTCAGAGGAGGTTTAGGCTGGATATTAGGAAAAGCTTCTTCTCCCAGAGGATGGTTGGGCACTGGAACAGGCTCCCCAGGGAAGTGGTCACAGCTCTAAGACTCACAGAACTCAAGAAGTGTTTGGGCAATGCTCTCAGGCACATGGTGTGACTCCTGGGGATGATGATGTGCAGAGCCAGGAGTTGTCTTGATGATCCTTGTGGGTCCTTTCCAACAGGTGCTTTGGTCTGAAATGAAGCTTTCGTGGGTTTGCCTTCCCTGATGCTTTGTTATGTCATTCTTAAAAACATACTTGTAAGTAAAAGAATTATTACACTCCCAGTAGGCACAAGTGGATTTCTTAAAGCAATTATAGCACTGGAAAACAATTTGGTTTTGTTCATAAATTGCACTGAACTTCATCCTTATGAATAGCTTGTCTTTAAAATGGGAATCATATTCCAAAACCTAATTGATACAAAGCGTATTTGGCTTGGCTGTGTTCAAAGTACCCTACCTCAGTAAGTTAACACAGGAACAACAAAACATCCAGCCAATGCAAAAAAGTCTCAAATTTCAGGAGAGGTCTCTTGTAGGGATGTAATGTTCACCCCCTCCCCCCCAGCTGATATTTTCTGAAAAAGCAAAACAGACTAAAAGAGATTTAAAAAGCTATAGTCCATTGCCTAGGCTGTAATTCTTTTTTCCTACAGGACTAAGATGGTGCTGCTATGAAAGGTGTTGATTACACAAAAGTATCAGCACTTGTGCATCAGTTTACTATACACAAAAACCATGACAGACCCTCAGATAAATCTTTCAACTCCTTTATGTCACAACTATCAACAGATGTTCCTCAAAATGATTCAAGGAACAAACCTAGAAAATGTAATTGCATTTTTTATGTACACATAACCATGAAAACAAGGTATGTAAAACAAGAAGTTGCATTCTAAGTTTAACTTATTTTTTATTTGATTGTATTTGAGAAATATCCTGAGAGAAATAGACTGAGCATGTGGAGTTTTTTTTTTCCCAAAAGGTCAAGCAGTCTTTGAATGGAAACAGTGCAGAAACAGTCTCATATGACTTTCAAGAAGGTTTGGTAAGTAGCTTTTTTCTGCTGTTGATCTAAACCAGGTATGGCACCAGCATATGGTATGTTTTTCCCAAGAAGCTATCAATAGATTTTCATAGTAGGATTGTGCAGAACATGAAGTAAAACACTAGCAGTGCAAAAAGCCCTGTTAAATCTGTAAACTTTTCTACGAGGCATTTTTTCTTCTCACAGAAAATCATTCACCATTTTTTGTACTTAAGTTGTCTTTCCTACTGTAGATTCAACTGCTTGCATCTACCTCTTACATGAGTATCTCTCACGATGTTTGTCACAGCTTGCTTTTTGTTTGAAATCAATGGTATCATTACTGCTACACAAAAAAAAAAAAAAAAAAAAAAAAAAAAAAAAAAAAGAAAAATCANTCTCTCACGATGTTTGTCACAGCTTGCTTTTTGTTTGAAATCAATGGTATCATTACTGCTACACAAAAAAAAAAAAAAAAAAAGAAAATAAAAGAAAAAAGTAACATCACTTTCATGAAATGTCCCCTCTGGATACTTTTCACTTCTCTGCCTAACATTTGTACATGACTCTTTGCTCACATCTGCTGAAGTAATTTTTTTACCACTTTTTCAGCTCGGCTGCATTTTCCCACCTTCTCCCATTCAAATATCATTGGCTGGTTTGCCTTCCACAGATGAAGCTTCCAACTGCTAAATTCCTATGTCACCAGCTGAGAAGCCTGCTGATTTGATTTGTCATGAACACATGGCACATACTCATTTGTATTGAGTGCAAATTAAATACATTCTTACACACTGGTAAGACTTCAGTTTAAATTCAAAAAGACTGTCACTGTCAGTGTAAGATTATAGCTTTACATATAAATATATCTTCTTAAAAAACACAGGATTTGGCCCTTACCTCTTCAACTAGTATATTAACAACTAACAATTATCCATGTGTTGTCATGTCTTACCCAAATATGTCTTTTCTTTTAAGCACTCCCAATTTAGACTTCGAAATGTCAATTTCTTTTAGGGACAAATTTTTTAAAAAAATTGCAAATCCAACAGAAAAAAATTCAAGGGATATCAGCAATGTTACACTTAATGGCAGTTAACGATCTTGATTTCCTAATATTTCTGAGCTTCATCCAGTTTCAGTACTGCTCTAGGAGGCAGCATTACAGCCCTTTTGCATATCTTAACTTGAAGTAGAAGTGACTAGCAGTCATTTAATCTCATTTTCTAAAGTACAGCAGCCCTACATTCCTCCTTAACTACTTCAAACCATTCACTCACCTAATAAATTACCTTAGCAAGCTTAGGTCTCCCTGTGCTGGTTTTGGCTGTGATGGAGCTAATTTTGTTCATAGTGTCTGGTGTGGGGCTGTGTTTTGGATTTTATTTGAAAACAGTGTTGATAATTCAGAGATGTTTTTGTTTTTGCTGAGCAGGGCTTACCCAGAGCCAAAATCTTTTCTACTCTTCATGCTGCCAAGTTGGTGAGGAGTCTGTGGGTGCACAAGGAGTTGGGAGAGGCCACAGCTGAAGCAGCTGACCCCAACTGAACAAAGGAATATTCCACACCATATGGTATGTTTTCTCCCTTCATGAGGGCATTTAAAACATTCCCTGATTCTTCCAAAAAGTTTTGTGGAAAAGCATCTTGATGCCCACCCACTTCAGGATATCATCTACCATAGTCTAGCTCAAAACATTTCCTTCTAAATATTTAGTGGGATATCTGATGTGGAAATCTTAACATGAGGCAGACCATGTATAAATTACAATGTCACACATATCAGAAGGGCTAAGAATTACTACAGTTCCTCTTTAAAAAGGAAATAAGAGTAAGAATTCAGTATGCACCTTCACAGTTTCATACAGCTTTGCAGTCCTTGGTTTCACTTTCATTGCTTAAGAAGGTTGAGTTATTTTTATTTCTTGAGGCTTTCCGGCTTCTTACATAGGTGAGAATTTACTGCTGTACCTCAACCAAAATGTTTTTCATTAGACATGTTAGACTGCTTATTCTAAAATAGAAGCTTTCATAATTTTCTTTTAAAAAATGGGTCTAAGGCTTCTACATAGGTCATCATTTGTTTTAGTCACACTTGCTAAGATTCAGTATTGTAGAATCATTTTTTAATCTTTCTGCCTGAGATTTCTTTATTGGCAAGTCACAACAAACTGTAAAATTTGCTACATTTACCATGAACAGCTTGTGAAACATGTCAACTTTCTCTATAATTTTCACAGGGCTTTAATTATGAATCAATGCGATGTTATGAATAGGGGTATTCATAGTTAATGCTTTCAACATGCAGTAAGCAATATTTCTATTAGTTAAACATTGCTCATATCCACAGGCACTACATTCTGGATTGCTTCTTTTGTGAATACCCAGGCATATGCATTTTACTCAATCTGATGGTCAGGTTAAAAAGGAAATGATGCATTTTCCTTGGAATTTTACATTGCAAATAAGGATGAATTTTATAACTGGAGAGTTGCAATTCCCTTGGGACAGTTTGTGACTGACATTATATTTTATCTGCACATTGAAACAACACACTTATCAAATGGAAAAGAAGAAGAAAAATTACAAGAGATTTGATCTTCTTTACAGCTTCTAATAGTAAAATACACTCTATGATTAATGAACCTGTCAACTGTAATGGGAAGAATATGTAACAAGTAACTGTGCATTACTTGTTTGTGATTTTTATCTTTTATAAATGCAGCCATGTGTAGGATGATAAGATTAACTCTTTGTGCTTTTAAGTGAACATTATATGCAAGAATAATACAACCTCTGCTGTTTCCTGTTTTTCTGTCAGTTTCCAGTCTTTAGAACTGGAGCTTTCCCTAATTCCAAAACATCCATATTATTATTTCATTTGGCATGTCTATACGTCTACTGCTGGATATATTATTCAGAGGGATGAAAGACAAAAAAGCCCACACAGCCTACCTGTCTCTTTCCATTTAGCTTCTTATGCTTTGTACCCTTCAGCTTTTCTGTGTCAAACAAAAAGATTTTAATAATTACTTCAGGATTTCTATAGGGCCTAAAAGGGGAGAGCCCTGGATGCACACTGCAACCTGCCTGGCATTGAGACAGCATGACATGAGGGATATATGTCCTACAGGTCTACATTAATTTTGAGAGGCCTACTATGTAATTTTGTATCCTTATGTTTTATATTCCAGGAATAACGTCAAGGAAAAACATCTTTCGTGTCCCACTAACTAAAAACTTGAGGAGTCCTAATACTGTTTAAGTGTATTGCAGAGGTATGGCCTTGAGATGGGAAAACACATCAGGGATTTCTGGCAGTTTTCTCACCAGCTATCAGGAGGGAAAAGGAAGGGCAGGGTTTTTGCATCGAAGACTCAGAAATGTCATCATAGGATGGTAGTCAGGTATCTCTAAGGAGGACATTGAAAAAAAAGTTTATTACATTTCCATGTTATCAGAACATCCTCATTAAATATCCAGGGGCATTAAAGTAAGAGGAAGTTATTTATTGCCCTTAACTTCATATTTATTTTTTTACTCTCAGCTATCTCATTGTCTTTAATTGCCTTGGGTAATGTGTACCACAGAAAGTAATACACGTATGTTTCAGATGTACAGAAATTCTGACCTAAGAATGTGGGAAGCGTTTGCAATAGTAATCAAGTCTCAGTCTGTCACTTTGTTGCTCACAAAAAAAAAAAAAATATTTGAGCCAAAAAAAATTAAAATATGCTTTATTGCACTTTAAATTGGGGACACAATGTAAGAATATAGTCCATTTGCAATTTAAGAAAATTTGAAGTTTTACATTTCAAAAGAAAGTTCAAAATTGAAATACATTTTGAAGTCAGACCTGGGCATAGAGAAAAGCATTTGGTGTGGTGTAAAAATTGGGAAAATTACCTGCCTGTCATTTAGTTGAATGTTATTATGAAAATAATATGTCACAATATACATCATTTATTGCAAGACATTATTTATTGTGATATCACTCCATCAAGTTACCCTACTCACATTAACAATGTAGTATGATCACATCTACTACATAAAAAAATCTTTAATGTCAACTCTTATTTTTATGCTGTATTTACATTGATATTAGGAAAAAAAGTCCTATAAATCAAATTATATGTTTAAGGTCCAGTAATACTTGTAGAGAGAAAAGGTGAAAGTTGTTATCACTACCATGATATGTCCATTATATATTAAGGAAACCTTCTGCAATACAAACTAATTACACAATATTTTTATAGCTATCCCACCTCTCTGAATTCAGGCAAAATGTTAAACAGAAGTGAATCATCAAATATGATTTCTACTGAATCTCCTTTCACACACTTTTGCATCTCCAATGAGATTTTAAAGTCCTTTAGAAGTCAAAGAAAAACACAGGCAAATCAGGTCCATTTGTTAATAGAAATTTAACCCTATGAAGAAGTGCAGACTGGACTATCCAGTGACATTTTGCCCAAACAAGAGGTTAAATATGAAAAGATACCCAACAAAACTTCAACAAAAGAAAAGGTGTCAGGACAGAAAAGGAAAATAGTAGACCAAAACTAGAAAAGTTAAGGTTAAGTAAATGCACTGAAGTTTTATACTTAGAATACTAGAATTATAAAAAAACCACAAAACAACTATTATGCAGAATGATTTCACATGGGAGAAAATGTGCTCAGTAAAATAAAGTACTCAACTTGCAAAGGGAATGGAAGCAGTTTTAGGGTGTTGCACGTGAGATAAACTAGTGTCTACAGTCGTTAGAACACATACAACAACCATTGTTGCTGCCATTATTCTTACACAATCCATCCAAAACTAAGTGTTGAAAGGATAAGTTGACAGAAACACAGATCTTGAGGAAGTACCATGTCAGGCCTGTATAATTTTCTTCTGTGAGAGAAAAATTGCTCTTTTTGTTGGTGGAAAGTAATAGATCTAAATTAGTTTGGTATTAGTAAAGCTTTTAAAACTGTCTAAACAATGCATTGATAAACACACAAGGGAAAAGATAACCCAGATGAAAAGACTACAAGACAGAAAGTAATAAGAATTGGACTCAACGAATTAAACTGGGAGGACAGACCAAGGATAATTCAGCAATCTCATCACCCATTAGAAAGGAAAATTAATAAAATATGAATCCAGCAACCAAGAATTATAAAAGAAGTAGAAAGTATAGCATAAAGAAAAGTTGAAAGAAAAATGATTGCTTAGCCTGAAAAGTGATATTTCTTTTAATAAATAAAAAGAAGACAGTGATCAACTTTCTATGTATCCAGTGAGAGTAGTAGAAATAATCATCTCTGTAACATGAGACATTTATGGCGGCTCTTAGGAGACAAAAAAAAAAAAAATATTCCATCTAGTATTAAATTAGTTGACCAGTCTTTAGCAGTGAAACACAGTGATTTTAGGAGATCCTGTGGTTTTTAAAAAATAGTTTCAGTAAGCATCTGTCAGCAATGGTCTTCATATGCATCCCCAGCCTAGTAGGAGGAGAAGGAGCAAGATCTATTCAAGGTAACTTGCATGCACAGTTTTTTACTTTGTCTCTAACTCCAGATTTATCAATATCAAAAGAGTGAGCATACACCCTCTCTTGGTAATGTCTCTTATGAATTAGGAGAGTCTTGGACAACCTTGAATAATGACTACCCTGTGGTACCTGTACATCAAAGAGGGCAAAGGAACTTAATTCTTTCCAGAACAAAGAATGGCAATGGGAAATTGTAATTGATCTCTACCATTCTACTTTTATGCTCACTTCTTAATTCAGAGTAAATTTTGAAGGGTTCAATTCAGTTTTTCATGCAGGAAATTTCATTTATATGCCATTCCAAGCCCATGCAGTGGCCCCCCTATACAGTACCAACTGTATCAGCAGCAAAGGTATTACATGTGACAGAATCATTCAAAAGCAGTCCCCATTGCCTAAGATAAGATGCAAATATCTGAATCTGTGCCCCACAGTCTGGGTCAACAGGCAGCAGCTCCAGAGACTGATCTCAGCCTTCTCTTCTCTCAGCAGCACATACTGACACCGGTTGCCTTCACAGGATGTTAAACATGACAAGATATCACTGACATGATTTGTCTGCTGCAAATGTCCTGTAGCCAAACTGTCCTCTTCTGTGTAAATGCTTACTGAAAGAAATGTCTTAAACTCTAGACTAAGTGCTGATGTAGCAGTTCAGAGGCTGCAGGAATCAGACATTTACCAAGTTGTCTGAGTTGGTAAGTAGCAGTTTATTTTTAGTGCCTTCAGAAGTGGCGTGAAATGCCTTCCCTGGTTAATATCCCTGCTCTGACTACACGAGCAGTCAGTTAATATGTTAACATATTACACTTGCCAAAATAAAACTCCTAAACCGCTCCCACTGACATTAATGATAGGCTGTGGAAAGGTTATTAATAATCTGAGTTCAAGTTTTGCTACCAACTGTCACATAAAGTGTTATGCTACTGAATTCATAATACAACACTGGAGTGAGGGAATTCTCTACATTTAAAAGATTTATTTTTGTAACGATATTAGTTTTCCATTGTGTATTTTATGTCAAACACCAAAAATTTCTATTCTCATTTGTACTATTATTTACTGTTCTATCTATTATCCCTGGAAGAAAAAAAAAAAAAAAGACTATGAACAACATCTAGTTAATCTTTTGGCTTTAACACTTCAACATGTAAGGAAATTTTTTCTCAGTGTCCTCAATTGACATGACCATTTTTCAAGCAGTAGCATGTTTAGACATGTTTTCTTTTTTCCTGAGTGTGTTTATAACAAAGTCTGCCCCTTTACTCCCAAATAAAGCTGGCTGCAATTTGGGGTGGTGTTTTTTGTTTGTTTGTTTTGTTTTGTTCATGGTGGTGTTGATGTTTTTTTTTAATGAATGGTATCTAGCTGTAAAATGTGGTTTTATGCAAAATGAAGAATTAATGGTGAAATGCACCAGTTACCAAACATTTAGTTGGGAAATTCTGCAATGGAATGCTTGGCTTCTTAGCTTGGTCACTGATACATGAATTTGAATTTTCCATCTGCACCACCAGTCCTCAGATATTAGCTTGCTTTGAAGCTGACAGTTAATTCTTGTCCAGTACTTCTCCACTCTGGAGATCACTGACCAAAGTGATTGGCATTACAATTCAGGAGCTACTACGGCAGTAAAAGTTGGACTTCATAGTTTGATTTTTCACACACCAACTCTTCCATCTTTGGGTTTAAGCACTATTTTGTTTGGAACTGTTTATCCTTTTGACTATCTGACAGTGTAAGTAAATAGTTTTGTTTCTAGCAAGCAAAAAGGCTTAAGTATTCTTATTATGATTTTCTCTACTGCTCTGGGAATAAATCATGAGCTTTAGAGAAAGAACGAGCCATTTTTCAAGTTAGAGGAAGGGTACAGCAGGTATTTTAAAACTCTGTTGCATCAAAAACTTGCTTACTGTATTTTTTCTTGTTTTATAGAAGTTGTAGTTAATTAATTGAGTAAAAGCATCCTCTTTGTTTTTCTCTGCAATTTACATCTTTTGACTCTGAGAAACTCCTTTGAGGAAATGACAGTAGACCTTTGTTGTAACTCTAGATACTGAGGTTATTCCAAAACATTTTTCTTATAAGTACTAGTGGAAAATCCACCACTACCTGATTCCAACACTGTCTTGGGTCTGCTTCTTACACAAAGCAAAACCAAGCTCCCTACCCCATCTCCACAGCACCTGGAGGCCTGTCAGCTAAAAGAAGCCTGTGGAAATATTTGTAAATCAGAAAAAAAAATTAACAGAACATTAGCTAGAACAATGAGGATTCAAAATAATTCAATTTTACAAAATTTGTCACTACTAAATCACTTTCAGTAGTGCAGGTCAGATGCAGGAGAAACTTCTGCAGGGAAATGTCAAGCTTGGAATTGTACAGGATGATCATAATTTAAAAGTCTGCCACAGCATTCCTCACCTACTGCACTACAGACGTGGTTAGTACTTGTGGATGTTGGCAATTGTTACATGCAATTACTCATATTACTTTATAAAGTGCTCTGTAACTGCACTGTAGTGATTCTGACAGTGTTTTTGTGTCCCTTGGCTGTTTCAGTGTCTTATTGTATAACCTCATGGTGTTGTTTTTGGACCAAGCTGTATAACTGCAAAATGCAGAAATGTTCATGTACTTAAGGTGACTCTGATGAGTTTGTTTAACTTGCAACACATCCCTTTGAATACAAAACTCAGGTCTCAGTGCTGAATACTCATCCACAGCTGTAATAAATTTATTTACTCCTGATGATGGTCAAGGCTGCAAATTAAAACATGAGAGAAACAAGTTATTTAATAATTTTTAAGCCACATTTGTCCCGTCATTGTCATCTTAGTTTGAGATTTATAAAAATACAGAATAGAGTGTATGCAACTTTGTAACATTTGAGAGCAGAGCATTGGCATTAATAGGCCAAAAATCATGCCATTGGTAATAAATAAACATTTTGTTAATGTAGAACAAGTATTGCTTTCACACCTTTGACAGGTTATAAACATAAAATGTGGATTTAAACAAATGGCCAATAAAACACTTCTGAAAAAATGCATATATAGGCTACATTTATTGCATATGATGAAGAGATGAGAGCATTCTGGCAGATGAAAATGTCCAGGTGTTTCCTAATTCTCCAAGTGGGCATTTTCTGAGCTTAAGAATTTCACACTTGACAGATGCAACTTCCTGAACCTTCTGGCAACACTGTAGATATGCTAGGGAACCCCAAGAGGCAACACTGGCTTTTTTTTCTCTGCACTCCATTCAGGGTCTTTCAGGTCAGCTGCCTGCTAAGTGCCTCCTCCAGACAGCCTACCAGGTCCGATGTTGTGTACATACAAAATGCAAAAGCTATCTGGGGGTGGAAAACGCTGTGTAAAACTGTACAGGATTATTATACTTTCAGAGACACCAACTATGAGTGCCAGGCTTTTGGTACAAAATAAAGATTAGTTTCATGGCAGTGGCTGCTGACAATTGCTACCTAATTAAAACAGCATTATCATAATTTTTTGCTGTGCTATGAACATGCATTTTTCTGGAGATTTGATGTTCCAAGAACGGGTCTCTTTGTAAACCTTATTAAGTGAAAATAAGGATCATCACTGATATACAGTCTACCTAGCAGAAGCACTTGTAAGCTCTTCTTTACTCCACCAAGGCTGCAATTCTTTCCTCCTAATATAAATAGATAAATAGATTTTTTATAGAAAAAAAATCTCTAATTTTGGACTTCAGTTGTGCTGGTACAGCAACAAGACATACCTCTTTACACTTAAATTAAGGCTTATTTTGCTCCCAAATTTGTCCCTCAGGGGCACAGACATCAGGAAATCAACAGGAGAGTAATTTTTCTGTACTCTCAGCTTAGACAATATATGGTCCCTAATAAAACATAAGCAGAGCCCCTGCTCTCCTACCATTGCCTGTGAAGCCAAGATGAACATGCATTCCAGATTTGTGACTTTGGAACATTATTTCACCTATTTTTTTCCAACTTTGTCATCTTCTCCTTTGCTTGTATGGAGAAGATGACATGCTTCCATGGCCTCTCCTCCAGTCAGTCATTTCGTTTGGTTGGTTTGTTTTTTTCGGGAGGATGGGTTGTGGGTCAGAATTAACTCAATTTTTTTAGTCATAAAGACATAATGTTGCCAAATATGTCCTCGGGGATATTGAAAGTGCTCACATTCTGTAGGACCTATAACAAGAAGAGGGCAGTACTTTCGTGACTGCCACCCTCATTTCATTCTAGCAATAGCTCAAATCCAGAAAACTGCCTGAGTACACCGAAAATAATATTCCCTTATACTACTGCACACTGTTAATAATTGAAACAGAAACAATGGCAGAATAATAAAACTTGATGCCACACCCTATTCATTTCTGAAAGTTTTACACATGGCAGCTGCATTAGAAAATCAGGGAGTATGCAGTAAGATATCTACCCTTTTTAATGTATATGTCTTTTTAAAGAAAGGTGTGATTATATTCTGAATAGGTCAGTCTCTGCACCTGACATTTCTTCTCTTTTTCCTATGACCTTTTACTAAACAAGTGGGATATTTGCAATCTTTTTGGAACTGTCCATCCATTTGAGGTAGTGAATACAAGAGGCACAGTTTGACTATACCAGAATTATTGCAGTGGGTTATTGCAAGTGCAGAAACCACCTACTGCGGGTGGAAATGTTTCTTCCATAACAGCATGTCTCCAATTCAGGTTTAACTTTACTTTGTCTTCTGTTTGTTCATCCACATTTCTAAAGATTTAAATAAATGTGCAGTCACATTTGTTCATGGAAAGTAACAAATGAATAAAACTGCACTGGACAGATTTGAGTTTCACAATGTATGCTGAAACAGATGTCTTCTTTTCAACGGCTCTGGAAAGAATTATTAATATGGACCTTCCTTGGTTATGAAAGAGACAATTAGGAGCTTTAATCCAATCTCTAATAGTTCAAAAATGTTATTTTTTATTAAATTTCAGCAGCAAAGAATACCATTTAGATAGATCACCAGAGTAATAAGCAACATGATGCTGGGTTACACCCCATCTGTGATATTTTAAAAATACAGTCTACCGGTGCCAAACTTCAGATTCCCCATGGGAGCATTTATGAGAATACAAAGCTCAATAGGCAGCACTGATGCTGTATTAAGGATTTGTGTCGTTTCCACTACAGAATAAACATGTGCTATAAAGGGGCATGTAGGATTTTATTAGTAGAGAACTGAAGTTCGACTTACACGAAGGATTTGATTCTGTTCAGTACGCACAGAGCTATCACATTTTCAGAATCTTTTCTGCTGTACAAAGACAAAGCCATGGTGAACATTTAAATCTTTTGTTAATGAACCCTATTTTAACCCATGGAGAAATAGTTTTAAATATGGTTTATAATCTGCTCAATGAGTATGATAGCTTTAGCTTGGTCCCTACTGGATACTTTTCCATATTTCAAAACCCACTCTACTTCCCAAATTTGGCACAGTAGCAATTTTTGGTGATACAAAGCCAAGAACTGAAATTCTAGGGTGTTGGAGATTGGGTTTACGGACTATTGGAGAAGCTGTGAAGAGGAGAATATACAAGGTCTGTCACAGCCATCTGTCCCCACCCAAACAATTTAAGGAGCAGAAATGCTAAGTGATTTGCTCAAAATGAGCAGGCCTATTCAGGCTGCCATAGAGGGATTCCAGAACTAATCCTGATCTGAGAATGTGCACTCATGTAATCCAGTGTAGGACCACACCAAAGCATCATTATTCCAGGTACACAAGGTTTAATGCTCATTCTTTCAGCAATAGGGCCAAATGCTTAAACAGTCAGTTCTTCATGGACATGTATCAAACAGCTACAGTTAAGCCAAGGTTAGGGAGAGTTGGGCTTCAAGAGTTAGATTGAAATTGTAACCCTCAAAGCCACAGATCTAATTGCCAGCAGACAAAAACTGAATTCTCCTTTGGATCAACGAGTATTAAAAAATCCTACAGCTCAGTATGTGGTGAAGAGAGTGCCAAATACAATGCGGTGTGTGGACAAATCCTAGGAAATCTTCATTTCTAGAATAAGTGCTGCTCCTGATGGGAAATATCCCTTTGTAAGTTCTCTGGCACAAATGGCTTGCTCATGGGACTAGGATGCAATGACAAGGGTTTGACAGAGCAGAGACTACAGTCACTTGGTTGAATCACAGTGACAAAAATGGGCCTTAACTAAATTCTAGCTCTTAATAGCTAGCTGGCTCCAGCTCTCATCCTAGTTTCTTGCCTCTTGAATGCAAGGAAAAAAATCTCTTGTTTTCCTGAAAGGTGAATCTAGCACAACTACAGACAATGACCCATACATAACTCTCATTTGACCACAGGTCATGAACAAGGGCCCCCTATCAGTCGGGTTTCATGCTCAGAATATCAGACATCAGTGATTTTGGTTGACTTGTGGATGGATGGTCTGAGACTAGGGCCATGGTTAGTTTTCAGAAGACCAGAGAAGAAATATCTGGATCTGCCATTAGGTTTTTGAAAGACCAAAAGCTTGAATGCAGGCAAGAATCACTTGACAAAAAGGTTTCTTGATGAGAGCTTTGATACATGTGGCTTTGGCCTGTTAAGTGAGGGGTTTTGGCAATTTGTATAGAAAAACTGACTTTACAGTTGGACTCTTTTAATAGAGCTACAAATATTTTTGATGAGGACTGAGGAAATTATATTCCTACAGTACCTGAAGGAGAGAGGATTGTTGAGAACAACGTAGAATTTGATTAGGACACCCAAAGAAGTTGAAGTCTTTGGTTTTTCCAGGTTTTTCTGGGTCTCTTGTGGACTAGGAAGAGGGCTGAGCTTGGTAACACTGAACAGCATCTAAGACACAGCAAGTATCATGCAATATAAGACTAGGAGTAGGCTGGGGGTCAGGCAGGTGCCAAATAGTTCTGAAATGTGTCACTGGATCTTGAAAACACACTATATTTAGGATGATCATACTTAGCAGACAAAGAAGATCATTAATTCTAAGAGGCATACAGATCACAGGGCAACACTTTTACTTAGGACAAGTTGATATCAGCGTGAGTGTTTGGGACAGCGTATGAGAAGAACTATATCTATTGATAGAAATTGATGTGAACTGTGTAAAAATTAACTCAGAAGGAAATGCTTACAAAGAGGTATAAAACATAATTTTCCTAAATCACTGATAATGCACCTTTGTCTTAACTACCCAATTTGGTATCACAAGTGCTCTAAACTTGCCACAGTTGGTCAGAACTGCTCCTCTCCTTTGCTGATTGTATTCATTGGTCAATGCTACCTCCATATATGTAGACAAAAAAAAAAAAAAAATTGGTATTTACAGTACCTTCCTGGAACAGAAACAAGAGCATATTATACCATATAATCTAGAAAAACATCCCCCTGGGTTAGATTGCATCTGTCATTCCCTCCACAAAGGATATTAGGTTATACCTTTTACCCTCAAAAGCTATACCTCATTAATGTTGCAATAAAATTATATAAGGTTAAGAAAAGTAATCTGCCACCATGCACCATTATGCAGATAAAAACTTCTCACATGTATCTGACCTGCTATATTAGACAAGTTTCCATTTCTAGAAATCCCATATTTGCAAGCTTTTTTTCCTCAATGCACAGTAGAAAATTGGCTGTACGTGCTGGGCTCATAAAGCAATTTTCTGTGTACTTAGGACAACTGTATTTTAAGTCTGACTGCCTGTTGCTTCTCGCTTCGATTTATTCTACAGCCAGATTTACTGTTTTTCTTCACATGAAAATTACAGTGCTTTCTGTGCACTGCTGAATGTGTAATGTCCTACAGGTTGGCAGACACAGTAAAAGTATTTCCCTGGAACAGGTCTGACAAAACAGCTGGGGGTATTTGTAACAGGGAAGGGCTTAAAGGCCATGGTCAGAACCATGGTGGGTTTGGCTCTCTGCAACTCTGCCTGTACCTCACACTGAACACAAAGGGAGCCAAATTCTCTTTCCTAAAGCGCATTTAAGTATTTGTGAAAAATATTAGACACAAGAGAATTACAGAGAATTAGAGTTGGAAGGCCTCCAAAATATGAATTTTTGTCAGGACTGATCTATGTCAATGTTCATCAGTCCTCCTGACCCTACCAGTCACTTGCCAAAGCTCACAAATATACTAGAGTCATGTGATGGTATTTAAAACATCTCAAAAGTCAAGAGAAGAGAGGGAACCAGTACCAGCTTCAGGCTGCCCTGTGCAGGGGAAAATTCTGCTGCACAGACACCTCTACACAGGGAGGTCTGCATCATGTGCATAATATATAGTCTAAATCTGGGAAATGTACTTGGACTGGGCCATGTGTGCTTCACAAAAAGTAACCACAGCTACTAGGGCAGAAAAGTGTACAACAGTGCTTGCTAGGAAAAAGAAAAGTGGAGGTTAGAGTGAACCTATTTCTCTTTTATGTCTTATTTTAGCAAGCGACTGGTTCCCCTGAGCATGGTGAATTATGTGTGACTGTGTGCATTGATGAACAAAAAACACATTGAGAAACAAACAAAAATCACTTGTAACTGCCAAGTCCCACTTAAAATTAAACACATGCAGTGGATCAGTAACATTAGATGAAGGTTTTTCTCTGTCCTCCATTTCAAACCATATACAAAGTATATGGTTTAGGAATACAGAGTATAAGCAGTTTCTTTTATGTATTTTGCAGGTACTAAATGGCTCCAAGAATAAAATTGATTTATATTGGAATACTAGGAGCAGCTCCTGCTGAAACTTATACATATAATCTGCTAGTGAAATATTAATTTTATATATATATATTAAAAATAATATTAATTTATATATAGTATGTATATAAACCTTCTTGGATTTCTGTCTCAAAGTTTTCCAGAAGAGTACATTATACCCAACACTTTACACCAAACCTTTAATGTGAAGGCAAATTCATTACTTTCAAAAGTAAACGAAGCCTCAAGGACATCTTTTCAACAGTTGAAAGTTGCTTCTTGAAAAATTCTGGACTATATAACTAATTTTTCTCCTAATCTCCATTTACCCTTCACTGATGCTTGACTCAGAAGGGAGTTGTGAGTGTTTGATGTTCCAGGAAAGAGCAACTGACAAACTCTTGACTTTTGTAGCAAGAAAACAAAATTGAATTAACTATTTTGAAACACCTGAATGCTTTCAAAGTGTCAATCTGTATAAAAAAAACCCCATATATATTACAGAATGCGTGTTGTGCTAATTTCAATACTATGCACACATTTTGGATGACCTTAATAATCTACATCTACATGTAAGATGTAATCTTACATCTACCAATGTAAGTTCTTAGGAGTGACCCTCTTTTTCAGAGTCAGGCTACTCAAACTTTTCAAAGCAGGCCCAGTAAAGCAAACAAAGCAGAAGAGGTATTAAAGGATATCCTTGAAACTTATGTTGAAGTGATTTCCTGAATAGAATGAACCTGAAGACATGCTTGAGGTCTTTCTTGAAAAAGGGCTTACATCACACTATGCAATCATGGAATCATAGTAAAAGGACAGAGATACGCAAAGAGAGACAGATAAACTTCTACATTATTTATATTAATGTAATAACCATATCAGTGCTTTAGAAATATTGAACATCTCGCCAAATTTCAGACTTTCAGTCCATGAGTTTCGTTTCTAAGCATATAATTGCATTTCTTTCTTAATGCCCATCACCTTATAAAAATTCTGTGCCTTTATGAATTCAAAAAAGAAAGTAATGTACTGAAAGGAAGAAGAAATATGCTAAATTTCACACTGAACCTCATGCATTTTCTACAATGAAACAAAAGCTTCATGGTAAACTGAAAGGAAAAGAAAGTGAATATAGTGGGGAACATATAGGTGATCCCAATGTGAAGAGTGGATCAGGGCCAGGGATGATAAGGAGACCACCAGACAGATCCACAGGGATGAGGCAGGTCCACAGTGGAGCTGGGAGTCATTGGCAGCAGATCCTGGTTCGGAGGTCTGTGGCCAGGCAGAGAAATGGCCACAGCACAGCTCAGGTGAGTACCATGGTCTGGGGCCTGAGTTAAAATGCAGTTCCTGAGCAAAGCAGGGGAGGGCCTGAGGAGGTTTCTGAAGGGTGTTTCACAGCAGGCTGTGATGCCAGTCACAAGTCCAGGAGTGGGAGCTGGCCCCCACACTGGCAAGCCAGAACTCCTGCCTGTAGAAGAGGCTGCTGAGCTTGTGGGGTACTCAAGTTTCTTCCTGGATAGATAAGAATGGTTTGGTGCCAAGGGATGGGATTCACCTAATTACCTCAGATGCCTCATCTAATCAAAAGGAAATGCCAGTGACTGGATGAGTGAATCTGAAATCTTGCAGAGCAGGAATCTCTCAGAAATTCTGAACTAAGCCTAGTATATAAAATTGAGACTCATAACGAGCCCCACACCTTATTTTCCTGGAAGGACTTGCTTATGTAACTTCATAGCATGGTGGCAGTGGTGCAATCTCTCTCATATCAAGTTCTGCAGCACATGCTGATTATTTTTTACTTCATCTGCTTAAAATGCACACTATATCCCAATGATGCCTTTACTGCTGGTTTAGCAGCACATTTCCTCTGCGGTCTAACTGGATTCTTGGATCTTGAAATTCCTCAAGAAACTCCTCAATTTTGGTTGCACAGTTTTTCATTTGGACTGAAGAGGGATAGTAGACCATTTTTTCACCTCTACTGCCTTCCTGATGGCCCAGGAAATAGTATAAGGTTTGAATTCTCACAGGACAACTTTCCAAGGGAGGGGCAAGGATAAATAAACTCCATTATGTCCCTTTCTAAAGCAAGGACTGGAAGCACAAAACAGTTGTGTAAAGATAGTCACCACTGACCCAGTGGCTTCCCTTCAAGCAAAAACCTGTCACACAACTTTTAGACTTTATTTCATTGTGAGAAGAATGAAAAAGAAGCCTCTTTATGTTACAAACAACTCCTAGGAAAAAAGCCACAAAAAAAAATGTTTGGTAATTAATGATTCATGATGAAGCCAATCTAATAAATGTGTGAGTGCATGGAAAAGAAACTAGGACACTGACAGAAAGGCTTTGATAGGCCACTTAAAATGAAAGACAATGCATTTCTGAATGCAGGAGCTCACTGGAGACCATCTGAGATGGGAAAAACTACTGCTGTCAAAAGAACAGAACGAAAGGAGTCAGGCACAGCTGGTGGAAATACACAGTAAAATTTCTTGAGGATAATTTTTAATTATATTATGACGGTCACAAGAGAGAGGCTGAACTCCTGTCCTGATGGAAATTGATTACCCTCCACAAGGTGTCCCTAAGAGAGCCTCCAAACAGAGCCAATGTTTCAGTCTGGCTTCTAGTCATAGCAGGTTATGTCCTGTCCTTCTAGCAGTGTATAAGCCAATCTAATCAGGTGTGAAGCATTTGATGTATGGAAAAATTAACCAGCATCTAGAGAGAAAACCTGGCACAAGTTGAAGAAACCTGGCAGCTGAGACAATAGACCTGGCAAAATCTACAGGAGTTTCATTCCAGTTGTGTTGAAGTTAATTCTTTTCTGCTTTCTATTCTACATAGCTTTTCTTTCATTTTCATTCTAGGCTGTAAATCCAAATAAGTAAGCAAGCTATTCTGCTGTGTGCCAAGACACCATTCTGCAGAAAAGCACAAAAGAACTTTCCATTTATTTATCTCTAAACTCTTTGTTTCAAAACATGGCTCTAAAACTAATTTTACAAGCATCTTTTAATGGAATGCAAATAATATGAGATAGAATATCTGAGGATATATTAACAACAAAGTAAAAGCAAAGTCTTACTAAATTCAGTAATTGTTCTTACAATGGAAAATAGTGTTAATTTTTAATAAGCACTTAGCTAAAATCAGTGTCTTGCATATTGGAGAATTGCTGAGGAAGTCAGGCAGCTCTTTCATGTTGTTATTTGTCTACCCAAAGAATGTGTGCAATATTTTGTTTCAAACAAAACCAAAACCAAGTACCTACACTTCAGATTTATCTAGCATTTTTACCCAAATACACTCTCTTTAGGTCTTTTTGAAGATCACCCCTTTCTGTCTGTCCTTGGATTTCTTCCACCTTCTTCCTTGAAATGTCTAGGGTTTTTTTGTTGTTGTTGGTTTTGTGTTTTTTTCCTCTATACACAATACTCATTCAGAAAAAATAAAAGAAATTACACCCATATCTCTCATCCCAAACTCTTCTCATACATTTAAACTTCCTGAGTATGGCCAGAGTTTTGGGAAAGACTTTGTATTGTGTTGTCTACTTCCCACTCCCCAAAAAAATTAATTGCCTTTTTCCTGACTGACTAGTGGCTCTACCATAGCTTGGCCTTACTGGGATTTTCATATAAATCCTAGAAAAAAAAGGATATTTTTTAGAAAAAAAATAACCCTTCCTTCATTGCAAAGCTTACCTTGGCCAAGGTGCTCAGTGAAAAGTAGTTTAGTTTTATAAACACACAAATGAACATCCACACTGGAGACCAGCTTGATTTGCATCCATGTATTTTCCTCCTAAAACAATGACCAACCTGCACTGGTAATTAACATCTTTAGCAGGATGATTAGAGCATCATAGTTCACACTCTGCTCTAGAAGAAGCTGATGTCCTTTCTACAACAGCAACAATATAAAATCCAAACTTACTTTTCTCAGATACTGCTATCACCAAAAGAGAAATGTGTTGTACTGTATTGAACCTACACTGGCAGTAATTACAGCAGCTGGCACAGCTGGTCCCACACGTGGTAGATGTGCATCCACGTGTGCACCTCATCATCTTCTGTTACAGAGGAAGTGTGCTGTGGTATTTACTTACATGTATTGAGGATACAGAGTAAGGGACTTGTCACTATCATTGGACACTTGCATAAGAATGCCACAGCCTGGATCCATCATGGAGCAAAAGTGCATGGGAGCAGATAAATATGTGGAAAATGCTGAGAAATCTGAGTATATTGCAATCTCTGCATTTTCTCTAGTCATACGCTAGGAGAAGGTTGTGGCAGGACAATTAAAAGTGTGATGATATCATAACATCATTTTGACTAATAAACAGTAATAAGAAATGCTTCCAAACCTGCTGCGAGACAATTTTCATGAAGTTGTGTTAACAGCTGCCTCCGACCCTCTGCCATACTGGCACATGAATACTCAAGAATATGTCCACCTACTCACAAGCTAGGGACTGCTGATATATGGAAGTAAGCTCTTCCAAATCACTACAAGTCAGCAGCTGACAAATTCTATACTGACAAGGAAACTGTCAATATTGAGATAACAGAAGCAGGAAGACAATTGTTGATGTGATTTAATTTTGAATGCTGAATTTAGCTCACTTTCTCCAAATGAAAAAGAAAAAGAAAAAGAAAAAGAAAAAGAAAAAGAAAAAGAAAAAGAAAAAGAAAAAGAAAAAGAAAAAGAAAAAGAAAAAGAAAAAGAAAAAGAAAAAGAAAAAGAAAAAGAAAAAGAAAAAGAAAAAGAAAAAGAAAAAGAAAAAGAAAGCAACTATCCCATTTCTGGTTCAAACCTGAGGCCCTCCCTCCCCTTGCTCAGGGTAGGTTCAAAGCAGAAAATAAGAGTTATGTATATTTCCTTTAATTATGTACATTTCCTTTAATGAATCCAGTCACGGGCATGGAGATGTGTGATGTTACAATGGGGCAAAATTATGCTTTGCTGTTTTACCATTAGACTATGTGTTTGAAATTATTTGCAGAAGAAGCTCTTTTAAATGTACATGTTTTCAATGACATCATGGAATCATAGACTGGTTTGGATAGATGATTTAATTCCAACCCCCCTGTCATGGACCAGGTTTTCAGTAGACCAGGTTGCTCAAAGCCCCTTCCTATCTGGAAACTTCAAAGCATTTATTCTTAATATCTAATCTAAACCTGTCCTCTGTCACTTTAAAGCCATTGTCCCTTGTCCTGTCATTACATGTCCTTGTAATGTAAAAAATCCCTCTCCAGCTTTCTTGTAGCCCCATTAGGTACTGAAAAGTGCTCTAAGTTCTCCCTAGAGACTTCTCTTTTCTAGGCTAAACAACCCAAATCCTCTCATCCTGTCTTCATAGGAGATGTGTTCCATCCCTTTGTGGCCTCCTCTGGACTTTGTCCAGCAGATTCATGTCCTTCTTATGCTGGGGAATCCCAGATGTAGTTGCACTACTCCAGCTGGAGTCCCAAGAGGAATAGAAGGGGGACAATCCTTTTCTTCTGCTTTATCTGCTGCTGATTCTGGTACATAGATCTGTGGTGGGAACTTCATTCAAGTCACACAATATTTTTGTGACTTTAATTTCTTTCTGTGTGGATTGCTATTGCTTTACACTATAGGCTGGGACAGAATGTCCTACCAAAGGTACAGTCATTTCTTCCACAGAAGAAAGAAAATTTTCTCCTTGACATCTTGATAAAGGCAGATGTTGATACTTCTTTTCCTTTTGTGTGCCTCTATTTCATCCCTGCACAACAACTTCTTAGATACCACCCTTGCAAGTATGGTAGATGCAATTAATTTAAAAGAGGTTGGGACCTGCTGCATTTGGGGGCACTGGATATCAGGACAATGAGCCTCACTGTGTTCCACTGGTTATGTTTTAGTTATTTCAGGCTTGAGATGCTCCTTGAAATGTTACATAAGCTGGAGAACCTTGGGCAGGTCAGGCAGCAGTTTCCAAGGCCTTCAATTATACAGACACTCTGTGAATGAACAACTGGAAAAAGACAGCTATAGGAACAGTGGTAGGGAGTCAGCAAGAATCTCTGAAATCTAGAATCTAACCTGTAGAAAAATCCTGTGATTTGACAGCCAGGAGAACAGACATTTTGTGGTGAAAATAAATAGGGTATCGAACCAGCCCAGGGAGGTTGTAGATAATAATGCCTTCTCTGTTGCTTGGGCTCCATATCCTGGACAATGTCATGAAATGCAGTTATTGTGCTGCCAACAGAAAGTGCCAAGAGGCCATGAAGGGACCTTTTCACTTGATACTACCGCTGGGATTTATAACCCTTATCCCACCTGCACAAGCAAACCCAAATTCCAAGCACAGATAAGCCCAATTTTAAAGAGCTTTGGCTGACAGGTACAATCCAAGGAAGATTCCAAAAGAAGCATAAAAGTAAGTCATAACTGAACAAAACTTCCTTTCTTTCAAATTTCAACTTGGAGTACACTTTCTAAACTTGTATTTTTCTTGCTTAACAGTTTCTCTGCTTGCATCATCCTTTCTGCTCTTTGTTCTCCTAAGACTACTTGGGAATCCAGAGCATAGCTCAACAAAAGACAGTAAAATTAGATCATACTTAAGCTTGCTGTGAAAGTTTTTTAAAACTCTATGCACATCTACGAGAGTACTTAATTGAAATAAATTATACTTTATTGGTCATTATAATATCTATAAAAAATTTAGTAACAATAAGGTTGCGATACCTTCACAACTGCATTTATGTGAGGATTATTATTAGGTACACTACACACAATGAAGCTTACCAACAAGAGAGAGAGGTGTCAGTCAATACCTTTCAAGTGAAAATTAAAAATAAGCAAATGCAAATATACAGGGTTATGTTTTGTTCTGTTCTACTCAAATTTTGTGGAAAGTCAGTTTCTGGGTGAAAACTGGCATTCAAAACTTCACTTTCAGAACATTGGAAGTGTCATTGAGATAAAATGAAATTTTACAGCTCCATGAAGACCTAAATGTGTCAGTCTGTATAAAGCAAACTGAGCACTGCTATGTCCTTGATGGGGAGGACTGCTGAATAGCACATCCACTCCCCACTGCATTGGGTGCTGTGTACAGCTATGTGGACAGGGCACGGAAAGAAGAAGGTGCTGTTCCCTTCTTTGGTTTTTCACCAGATTGTTTAGATTTGAAGATGTCCTCTGAGCATATTACATGTTCCGTCTTTTTGTCAGACAGACACAATTCCTTCAGACACTTGCAGAGGCTCAGAACAGACCTGGATCAATTCCGAGTCCCCATATTTGCCACACTCCTGCAACAAGGGTACACCAGGGTGGGCCAAAGAGGGGCATGCAGCCCCACAGAGCTGAGGAATTATGTGTAAGGAAGCTTGGGCTTACACTGGGTTTACGTTCTTCAGTCTCCTGCTGTGTGAGCTCCAGAGTGATTTTCAAGGGCTGCTTCATGGGAATTGTGTTGTCATGGCTGGAGTCAAGGTATGCAGCACTCATCTGTTTGAAGAAACAATGAGGGAGAAATCTCTAGTAGATGAAGCCCTTGAGAGAGTTTCTTTTGACACTTCCTAGGCTTTTTAGAACTGAGAAATCAACCTTAATTGGAATTTAAAGACATGATATGGTAGGAATGACTGATGACACTTGATAGTTGAACCTGAATCAAATTTACAAAACAAGTAATTTATAGGAAATATTTCAAAACAGGACACTTCAATGTGTTTAAATATTTTCTCTTAGCCCCTCAGATCTTAAGATCATTATTCACAGTTCATAAACAATAGTCTAATGCCCACTAAAATACATATGACAAAATGTACTTTTCCATGGCGTTGCAAAACCTAATGTATTTTTACATCTAGGTATATTCCTAGAGTAAATAAAATGTTGCAAAATGCTATTTAGTTTAATTGCATGTGTAAACATACAGATCAAAAGAGAAAACAACTGAGTTTATTCATTATCTTTATCATGACAGCTGTGGGCAAAAAGATCATACTAGTCCAAGGGTAGTCATACTTTCTTGCTCCTTACTAGTTTCATTTTCTATCTCAAAACTAAATTTTAAACAACAAAAAAGTAAATTAGTAATAATAACTATACTCTTTTTAAAGATCTATTTTTCTTTTAAGCCAGCTAGTCAATTTCTGACAGGCAGTGTAAACAGCCACCCTAATAGAGTACAGTCATCATCTACAACTTATATCAGACTACATCTGACAAAACTCACTTTCAAAAGACTTAAGCAATCATTACAACCTCAATGAGGTACCGACAAAAAGGTAAATAAAAACACATTCCAAAACCATTTCCACTGCAGATTACTTTATAAATTCTGTCAATCCACTGTGTATTGTATGTTCTTCAGAGATTATGACTGATCCATGACATTTCTGAGACAGCCCATTGCAGTTGCAGTATTATGGCTTTAAATGTAATATCGGACATCACCATGAGAAAAGAATACCCCCAGGAGTCGAGGACAGAAGGTAATACAGTGGCTCTTTCAGTGGTGTGGGAGACATGGCAAACTGCTGCATAGCTGAACAGTTCCCCTTTGTTCTCTGTTCAGCTATGGATCCGATTTCTCTGAATTGGGCTTATTACAATAAATATAGATGCACAACATGATTATTTATGGGAAGAAAACAGACAAAAGAGGTTGAGTTGCTGGTACCTAAAACCTCATTTTCTGAGCTTCTCCCCTTGAGGCCCTTTTCATTTGTTGCACCATTGTATTCTCATTGTTGCTCAATGATACAAGCCTAAGCTGTTCATCAATTTACCCACTCCCCCAATCTCTTTCTCTCTCATGTGTGCTTCCTCTCTCTTCCCATGTTAATAGTTCCCCTGAAATCCTATCACTTTGCTGGAGGATTGATGTAAGTCTCCAGCAATTAACATAATTACAAGCCTGATTATCTTCTAATTGCATTATGAGTATTTGGTTATTCACTACACAAATTAGAGAAAATTAAAGAGGAGCAAGATCCTGTGGTGTGGGCGGTATGCTTTCTAAACTGTTATGATCATCTGAATGCTGTGAGATAA
The DNA here is from genome assembly GCA_013397555.1 of Urocynchramus pylzowi. Lineage (NCBI taxonomy): Eukaryota > Metazoa > Chordata > Aves > Passeriformes > Fringillidae > Urocynchramus > Urocynchramus pylzowi. Next base: position 2,654,070 of record VZRH01005110.1, read on the forward strand.
CAAGAAGATGAACACGTTTTATATTCCTATTGGTTCACAGTTCTTGTCATTGTGCAATTTCTTTTTCTTCTTTCAACTGTGTTTCCTGTCACTGAAAGATGCAGTCCTACTTCATTTGTTTGGGCGAGTTTACTGACAGCATACAGTAAACTACAGTAAATGCTGTATTTTTCTATATAGATGTGGCAGAGTAAAATGACAGAAATTCAAATAAAAGGCACTCAGATTATAGGGTTCTCTACAACTGAGAAGCATCAATAATTCAAATACATAATTAAGGGATACTCTTTGTGGTGACAGAGGAACATAAAAATAAAAACCATCAAGAATGGCTCATTCTTGACTGTCTCTTCTTCTTCTTGAGTTTCTGAAGTTACTGCATTATTAGTTAAATAATCAAGAATAAATTCAAATAGTGCGTAATTGCTAGAGGGCAGTTTTAAGCCTGAATTAGACTTTGATGCAGCATAACTAATATAGGACAAAAGTCACTTTACTGTCAGCAAGGCCAGCAATGGAAAGGTGTTCTTGAAATGAACAGAATGGAATTTCACAGAGGGAAAATTAAGTGACTGGATATATTTTAGAATTGTATTTTAAAAAGAAAATAATTGGAGTTTGACCAAAATATGGAGAGAAAAACTTATGACAGGGAAAGAGAGAAGACTTACAGAAAACATTGTAGCTTTTGCTGTTGTTTGGGTTGAAGATTGTGAATGCTGCTGGAAAAACAGCCATCTCATGCCTCATGCAGGACTAACCACATTGTTACACACAAAAAAAACCAGTGAGGTAGGCGGTAAACCAGCTGAATTCCCCTGAGCAGTGCTTTGAGAATCATGTGCTAACTTCCACCCTAAGTAACTGCCAACTCTTGTGTTTTGGGATAACTCAGTACCTGTCTAACTATGAGCCAAATCCTGCTAATGTTCTTCATCTTACAAATGTGTTGTCAATATAAATTAACTTGGCAACGCTCAAAACTGATGTCCCTGAATGAATTTACCAGATAATTTACATATTAGTGATCTAATATCAGTGAATATAACTTTGTCTTCTGTACCAAGGGACCTGTAGTACCCTCTAGGTCATAACATTCCCAGATGCAAATGGTACCCAGACACAAGGGAATAAATTGATGACATTTGCTTATTTCGAAAGTGTCAGCACACAGTCTTTGGTTAGGAATTCTGCCTTCTGACCTGAGAGCTGCATAGTGTGGAATTCAAATGTATGACCTAAGGCTTTGTAGCTGTGAAGTGTTCACTATGAAAACACATTTCTATTCACACAATTTCCTTGAACATACCTGATGCATTCAACTGCATTGCCCTCTGGGTTTGGCTGGAGAATTAGGACCTAATGAACAGAACTTTCTCAGCCAAGCAAAATGTACACTGCAAAACTCACTGCTATTTGCATGCAAACGGGAAATTTTAGCTTTGATCTCTTCCCTGTATCTTCTTACATATCACCATGTGATTTGCTGTCCAGACTATTCCCAAAGACCTTCCATCAAAAAAATCACTAATAACACCCCATCTGCAAACATCTCCTATTGCTTAGATCGAAGTTGCGAAACTAGAAGCATGGATCCTAAATAGGGCTGCAATCCTGCAAGCAGGTCTCACTGACTTACTTGATCTGTCTTATTCTAACTTCTCTATTCATACCTCCTTAGGATGGGCAGGAATAGAATGCCATTTTTCCACATCCTTTAGGATATAAAAGTATGTCTTTCTTTGTAGAGCTCTTGAAGTCCTTAACTTCTGGACATTTACTGATGTAAGAAGCTGGCCATTATTATAACATTAATCTAAGACAAATTTAAAGGAGTAAAGAGAACAATCTTAATTATTTATCACCTTATGATGGTCATTAAAAAAAAATCTCCCAACAACAGAAGAATTTTCTTATAAACAGATGCATGCATATTTTCATTTGATGCTGCCAAGCGTATACAGAAAACTCTGGGAACCAATCACCATGTGTTTCATCTGATCCATCCAGACAGAAAATAAAGAGAGAAGCCACACACCATATGAATCCTTAACAGGATAATTTAAAAGTATTTTTCAAGCTGGTTTAAAATAGATTCAACATTATACTGAATTTTTTCAAGTACATTAAATTTCATGTAACTTTTTAAATCTCTATAACTTTAATAGCTGTAGACAGTGGGCCAAATTCAGCTTTAATGTAAAACACGCTGAATTTAATGAAAAGCTTCATTGAATTTACTGGCAATTTGCCCAGTTGCCACAGAATTCAGTTTTGCACAGTCTTTCACGTTCCTCCCACTGCTTCTCAAAGCTGTCATATGTATGTAGTCTAGAAGGTTTCAGAAGTCCAGGACTGGTAGTGAAAGTGGATTTAATAGTCTGATATCAAAGGGCCCATGGAGAAAAGCCACCCTGCAATTTTGCCAGGGAAAGTAAACAGCAGATCACCATTTTCACTGCTGCCTTTATAAAAGGCCATTTTTAAAATTCTACAAATACTTTGCTCTGAATGGCATCCCTGAAATTTAAACTGAAGCCTGGACTCCCAAGTGAAACAATGAATTAGAAGGAAATAAATGAGGATTTTTTTTTTTTTCTTTTGCACTTGACAGTCCCACTTTTACAAGAAATTCTGAGCATCTGATTATGGGCAGAAGACACAAGCATCTCCTTGAAGAAATCCTGTGTAGTTCATAAATAAAATTTCCACAACAGAGTGAAACTGAGACCCAAATAAATTGTCCATATGTGTTCTTTACATGTTATGCAAGCAATTTCTAGGAAGCAATACTCATGACAGGATAATCTAGAGCCATTTCACATTTTTTTAAAAAAGAAAGCAAGACTTAAAAGGCAGACAGTAATACCACGCCACAGCTATCCTCAAATTTGAAGTGTTATCTTCCTTTTTGATGTAAAAATCTTCCACCACACTGAAAAGAAAACAAAATATTGTTTCCTTGCTTCATTACTTTGGTAAGAAGGATTGACGACATGCTTAGCTGGCAGGAAAAAATAATTTATTTCACTGTCACCTTATTTGTTCACCTGCTGCAAGGTAAATAAAAGCTAAGTCACTTTTTATTTATTTAGCTTCTGCAAGACACCCATACTGAAATAGCTGGCATTATCTATTATATACAACCACTCTATTATACTGATCACAGAAAATAAAAACAGTGTGAGACCATCTATAATCAACTTTACTCTTAATAGTTAATACTTGGTGAATGCCTTATTTTTTTCACTCACCACTTTTCCAATTTATAGTGTGTTTTGAAAATAGCAGCAATTTAACTTATTTCATGTTCAAAATATTCCGGGAAAGTAAATGGTCCACATGTAGCAGTTTCCAGTGTCTGGCTTTTATCTGTTATCACAGACCTATTAGTATTAATTAGTAAAATCTCTTTGTCATAACACTACAAAAAAAAAAAAAAAAAAAAAAAAAAAAAAAAAAAACAAAAATTTATTTTATAAAATTAGATTAAGAGTTG
>VZRH01005110.1:2657583-2683496 GCA_013397555.1 Urocynchramus pylzowi
AAGTACCAATATATATATTTGAAAATTCAGTTAAGAGCTGATTCCTATGTTAATTTCTCAGAGAAATTTCCCACTAGGGCGTGGCTGAAAGCAGAGAAAGTGAGTTGGGATTGTACAGAGATTACTATGCATTAGCGTAAAGAGTATCTTTTCTGTGAAGTGAAGAATGGTATAAGCTCCACACTCAAAATGAGAGTATAAATTTGACTCAACAAAGCAGCCTACTTGCAGGAACTTGCTTCACTCTCTCATTTCATAGTACAAATAAAATGCTTTTTTATCCTGCCTTTGCAAATAGAGTCAAACATTTTAAATAAAGTAAAATACTCTATCAAGGGGACAAGCAAAGAAATTATGTTTCAGGAGATTGCCTGATACTGAAATGAATGCAGGGTAAAAAGGTAACATGGCAAATTCATATAAGGCCACAGAAGTAAATACAGTGGCTTCATTTTTTTCTCTTTCATGTTGTCTTCAGCCCATGCAGCCCTGAGCTTTTCATTGTCACTTTGGTGGATTAGCAATTGGCTTCGACATTCAGCTGCCTGCTGCATGGGTGGACCTGCCAGAGCTGGCATAGTGGGGTGTGCTTTTCCAGAAGTCTGTAGAAAGAATTGAATTCATACTCTTCTTAGCCATAGCAAGAAGTTGTCACTGTCTCCAGAGATCACAGACATGGGCAACATTTCTCCCTCTGCCATGTGAATTCTGGTACACAGTAAATAATGAGGTTGCTTACTGTTGCAGTGTTTACCTATTGAAATATTGCTATTTCAAGAACGCATGAATATCTTTCAGATTTCCTTTTTTTTACTTTGAAATCCTTGTTACTTTCGGTTTTGTCAGAACTCTGATTTTGGAAATATGCAAAAGTTTTCTGAGAACATGAACATCATTTCCTCCCCTTGAGTTCCCCTGTTGCTATGCTAGAACAGGTCCGAGGCTCCACCTTTCAAATGGTCACTTACATATTTAAAATTATGGGAGCACATTTGGTGGGGGAAACTGAAACTACCAACTGAGGGAGGGCATTTACCTAAGTGGAAAATCCAGGTTCAAGCCTCTTATGTAAAAAAAAGACAGAAGAACAAACTGACCTTTGTTCCCTCTTGGTTCACAGGCATCCATTGGCTGGTTGTCTATGTTAGGTTTTATTCAAGCTTAACCAGAAAATCCTTCTTGAAACTGAAGTTTTGCTGAAATTGCTGTATTTCTGGTAAAAGAAAAAAGCCTTCTCATTTCAGCTAACCAAAATTTTAACTGAGAGAGTCTGACACAGTTCTTATGGTAAAAAGGTATTTTAAAATTTTTATTATGATTCAGTAGTGCTATATTTATGTGCAGTACATTACATTCTGTGTTTACTTAATCTCAGAAGATATAACAGTAATATATGAAACAGTTATACACAGTGGGAAGACTTTATGTATACATTTGATATATTAACCTGCTATTGTATGTTTATGGAACAGCAGCGTAAAAATATAAACTACTATAACACTTGATCTTTGATGACATTATTATGCTAATAGATCACATTTTTTGTCTTCTGAAGAGTATTTTCCTTTCCACTGTAAAAAATCACCACCTCCCATTACTTTTTCAATACTGTTTTATATGCATTTGCCAATAGCAAATTCTTCATTTTCCATAAAATTCTGGGGCCAAAAAGGCAGGATATGTTCTGTGGTAGACTTGACATCATACTAGACCACACTTACATGTGCACTGTGAAGAAATGAGCATCCTCAGCTTCTACCAGCCACGTTTGAGTGCTGGCTTTGCTATATTTTGCATCTCTGGACCAGCAGCCATGACTTTGGTCTACACTTTCAAGCTAAACCAAAAATGTAGAAAGCTGTCTTCAATGTTTCTGTTGGACAAGTATATAAGCTTGCTTTCAAAAGTTTTTAAGAAACACTGGATTTTATTATACCATAGTTCTGGACTTGCTGTGCTCTTTTGGGCTAACAGTAAGGGACAAAAATAGACAAATTAAAGAGCTAGTTGAAAATATTTTGGCAGGAGGTCCTTGCACAGGAGACCAGGGACTTAAAGTGAGAATTTGAGGTTGTCCTGACAGTCATAATGTTTTTTTTTGTCAGCAGCTGAAAATCTGGTTAGCTGTCTCCAGAGCAGATCTCTTGGAGCACATTTACAGAAACCACCAATGAGCTAATAACAGCTGGGAAATAATATCCTGGCACCCACATTTTATCTCAGGACTGCAGCAGGTGGCAGTCACTGTTGTGCCATAATTTTCCTCTATTTTCTAGAAAGGTTTTCAACTTTCAGAATTCAACTCTAGCATCAGTAGTTCTGAGCTGAAATTCATTTTTCTCTGTTCACTGCTATTACCAAGAAATTTCCTGTAGACTCAAAAATGCGTCTTGCATTAATGTTCCTTCTAATCCACTTCAGGCATCTTATTTTTCTGCATTTTCCTCATCTCCAGCATCTGGTTGAAATTCAAGAGAAAGCCTGGGCAAAGAACTAAGAACACCTCTTTTTTTTTTTTTTTTTTTTTTTTTTTTTTTTTTTTTTTTTTTTTTTTTTTTTTTTAATTTTAGTTATTTTAACATAAAAGATGGCTGCAACTTTTTGTAAGTTTAATTTTTCTGCCTTCGTTTGTTCTCATGCTGTTTACAGCCTCTTTTTGGGTACTTTTGTTGATTTTTGTCACCTTAGTTGAGGATGTTTAGAGCTGTTGAAACCCTGCAGGAAAGGCTTATGTAACTGTGGTTGACTCTTTACAGTTTGGTGAAGGAAGCATAAATAGTTCTCACTTGCGAGATTCTGTTTTTCCATTCCACCACTTCAGTGGACAAACTTTCTTGCTGTGACACACTTGATAGATGCTGCAAGAGACTAGATGAGGCTCATGGAAGTTAGGGGACGAGAAGCAATTGCCAAGTGTACATGGGCATATCAAATGAAAGACCATGCTGTACTCACACTATTTGCTGGAATCTATTTCTACCCTCCATGGGTTATTTTCAGAGACAAGGGGAAGTGTGCTCCAGTATAGGAATTCTTAAAAACTAAATTTAATATCCAGAAATTTCTTTTCTGTGTTTTGAAATTAGCCAGCAAACTTTCTGTCTTACTAGCTAGACCAGTATTTTTCTAAACAGCAGGAGTTTGCTTCACTTTCAAATTTACTTATGGAGAATTACCTAGTACAACTGCTCTGGTACATTTAAGTCCCTGTTCACTATATTTTCTTTCAAGTTATTTTGATAAATGGACATACTGACGTTTCCTAACTACAGTAGATGATTTTACAGAACATCTTTGAGGTACAGACCAATAATTTTCACATATGGTAACGTTCAAGTGAAAAACACTGCTTATAATTAATTAATTCTCCTTTGGAGAACACAACTTAGTGGAACTCTGGGCTACAAAAATATAATGTTATTTGGAAAAACAAGTCACTAGCCTAACTTATACCTACCCCACTGTGGTAAAACACAACCATCTAACAAGAACAAAAAACACATAAATTTAGGATTACTGACAAAAGACAGTGATAATGACTTCCATGTACTCCTTTTTTTCCCCCTCTAAATCTCAAGACAATTTTAAAACTGTATTGCTGCTTTCTTCTAGGTACTGTAGTCCTAAGGGAAACTTTAATAATATAATTGAAAAAAAAAAAATAGAAAGGTGAAATGTACCCTCCACCATCATACACATTTTTATGTCTTTCCTCCCGCTTTAAGCCAATTTTCATCACACTAACTAAATTCACTTGAGTCCATATTTCACTCAGATATCCTTAGAGCATCTCTCTCTTTTCTCCTCTCCCCCAAAATTCAGTTTGTCACTATAATGTTTGTCACAGGTCTTTATTTTTGAACCCCACAATTTTGTCTCGTTTACTATAGTAATATGCCTGAAAAGAATCACACTAATATTTTAATAATTATTAATAAATTAATCATATTATTATACTATTACTGCTGATCATCCACTTCAACTTGTCTGACAAAGAACTGCTGTAATGAAATAGTGCCTAAGAACGAGGCTTTATGACATGGCATAGTCACTAATTTGTCTAGAAGAAATGGCATTGGAGGGCATCTTGTGTCTTTCCCATTTCATTTGAGATAACCATGATGATTTTAGAGTCCTTAAATGGCTACTGGTCCATTACATTTGGAAGCACTTCCCTAAATAAGGTATGAAATCATACATTCATTTTTTACAGACACTAATGGGGAGCAAACAATGACAGCTGAACTTAACGCTACTCAACATTTAAATTTAGCTGAGGAATTTCCATCCTAAATTCAGAAAATATCTTCTTAAAGTTAAACACTGAAATATACTGAAGATGCATATTATACATGAACTATTTTATTATTAACCTTGTCTGACATCTAGTAAACACTTCAGAAAAGCTCTTTTGGTCTCTACTTCATTGATTTTAATGGAAACCAGAGACCTATTCTATAAAGTACATATAGAAGGCCATATACCACAATGCAAGTAATTTGGCATACATCCATAAGTCTTGAAAGGAGAGGCACTTAGAAGTGTGAATGTGAATTGCTTTGCAATCTGCAGTGTGGTAATATAGCTGTCAACCATATTTCATGTTGTGCAGGACTATGGATAGAAAGCATCTCTGAAAGACATGATTTTTAACTAGCTGAGACTCAATGACTGACATCCAAATACTTTTTTTTTTTTCTACTGGGGTCCACAAAGCCCTGTGAAGAAGTGCAGTAAAGAAGACTACCTTTCACAGAATGTGAGGAACTTATCTAAAATTTGGTTGAAATATGAAAAAAATCCTTCTACAGAGTGTAGAATACAATATTAAAGAAATACAATATTAAAGAAAAAGAAGATCAATGTACTTGCATACAGCCAGAAATGTGAAAGTTGGTGGTTTTGGAATGGAGGGTCTGTGACTCCCTAAAAGGTTTCAATTCCATCTGAGTTTGCACCCTTGAGTTTTACTTTGGGTTATGGGGTGAAAAAATTATACTCAAAACAATACCTATCAAGCTACGATGCTCCTTTCTTCAAGATGAAATCATTAAAAACCACCAAGTCTTGGCACCATTTCTACCTGAAATTATGTGTTCTGTAAGATTCTTTGGCTATTTAGCTTCACTGAAAAGTCTACAAATTTTAGCATATTTCATCTGAGTTCTAGTTTTTTACCAGATCATGAACGCATGAAAATCTCTAATTGCTTCTGCTTTCATTATGAAAGTTTCCCCACTATTTATACATGGCCATCTAAATCAGACAGTAGTGCTGAATTTATGCATTACAGTAATTTGTAATGTGTTAATTCATTTGTAATGCACCTACATTTATCTAAAAAAAGACAAATTTGACTTCCAAAGCAAAATAACATTTAATTTCTTGTACTAGGTTGTCTCACTTTCAACTACTCTTTGATGTGTTACGTGTTTTGAGCAAGCCATCAGATTTCTCTATGGTGCAGTTTCTTCCTATTCTGTAATATCAGGATAGCATTTACTTACCTCTATAAAGATGCATAGACAATTTAGGACAAACGATTTAAATACAATTATTACTTTGTGTTCTAACCACTGTATAAACCATATATAGGGAAAAGGGTATAGCATTCACAAAACAGGCATTTTAAAATGAAACAGGTTTTAAGCACTCAGATTCTGGAATGAGGTGAGGTTTTGAGTTATATACCCAGTAATACTGCACTGGATGCAATATTGCTGCATAGATGGAAGTAATCTTTCAAAAACCTCTTCACCTCTCGAAGCCTTAGAATTTAATAACCAGTTCAAATTAGTCCAATTCAGGATGTAATCCAAATAACTTTCCTTAAGAAATGATAAAGAAAATACTCCTGCATGTTTGGTGTCCTGTAGCTTCTACCACACACTCAGTACATGTTTCATTTTACATTTCCCTGCTTTTCAGAACTCAATTATAACTCAAAAGGAAAAAAAAAGTTTAAAATTGCTAAGAAGGAACCCAATGCATTTGATAGTGGATAAAGTCTGGGTCAGTGTCTGATTTGCTGGCACTTTCCCAGGCACGAGACACGTTTTCCCCTGGGGTCATCAGGTCCAGGCAAGCTGCATTCTTTCTGCCAGGCACTTTGTAATGTGCAATGAACAGTGTCATTTATTTTCATTTCCTCATACTTAATTGCATGCTTCTTGCTTCCAATATTAAGTCAGAAGGCAGGTGGTAGAAGCAGTAAACTAAACTACTACTAGCTGTCGGAGTTACGGACCATGCTACTCTCCTTTTGAAACAACCCGATTGTTTACAATTCAGAAGAAACTGCTGAACTGGAAAAACACTTGCTTCCATTGCACATTCAATAGAGATTTTTTCTTTTATTCTGAAAAAAAGAAAACCAAAAAATGCTTAGCAAACACACGCTACTTAAATTTATCAACACTTTATCACAGCAGTAGGAAAAAAATATATAAAGTTACTGGTTTTTGTAAATGTATCAAAAATATTTTTAAGGTGTAGATGGATGTCTGCTTTAGCTGAATAACATATCAGTAATGATACTTCTTGAATTAATTAATTCAGTAGTAAGCTAGTTAAAAATCTAATGATCATGCCTGAATATAGAAAGAAGACATTAATTAGGTATGCAAAATTTATGGTTATTGTATTTGGAATTAAATTATTTCATTCATTGCAGAAGCTAGCTTTTATTTAATTTTCATCTCTTATAATTAACAAAATAAAGTTTTATCAAAGACTTCACTACAGAACTTATTTAACTTCACCTTCATGATGCACCTGGACTTTATTTCTGATGTATTTTACAGATGGGTATTTCACCTAGATTTAGGGTGATTTAGATCACGTCAGATTTATTGGCATATTTATGTCACTTATTGCATTCATAAGCAGCACTTTATAAGGTACAAGAACTTTCTCAAGTAGTAACCTTTGCAACAGATTTGTGTTATTGTTGAAATATTCTGCTGAAATAGATACTGAAATTACTCCATGTTGCTTTTAAAAATGACATAGGGGAAAAACTAGAGTAACAATAAATATATGTATGATCCTTAAAAAATATTATACTATTATTTTAGTTGTTATTATTTATATTTATTTCATGTATTAGTTATATTATTTATTATATTTATTATATTTATTATATTCATTATATTCAAAATCCTTTTAAAAATTTATCACTCCAGTGACTACACAAGTGTTTTTATAAAAAGGAGGTGCCAGCTATTCCTTCTGAAATTATCTATTAATGCCAAATCATAAATACAGGATTTCTACAAATATTTGCTTATTTGCATAATAATACAAGTGTTAGTAACATAACCAGCAAAAATGCACTATATCAGAACATGCTCTCCACTTCAGTTCATAAGTTTTTTATGTACATGTCCTTCTATGCTAATTAATAACTCTAACAGTATACAATTTCCTGTTTATTACAAACATAGTGCTGTTCACTTTCTGTAAAACCCTACTAAAAGATTACTGATGCTGTTATCACAGGATAGCATATTTCAGCTGCAAGAAATACAAATACAGCCAAGTTCAGGCTCAACCCTGCTAAATTTTTCATGCAAGGTTCTACATGGAAGACTTTACACCTTGGCATTACACCCTCTTGAAGTCAGCGGAGCTCTGAGCTAACGAAGGATTGCCTTGCTTGCCCAATAAAATGGAATTGTGGAGCTTCATATCACAAGGAATTAGATATCCCATTTAGAAATAGCAGCAACATCACAGCAGACACACTTTATTAAAGCAAAATCCATTCCTAATCTCTTGTGTCTGAATAAAAGATAAAAGCAGGTGGGCAAAAATTAAGTTATATTTTTAACTTTTCCCACTACCAACAAATCTTGACTGAATTTGTTAATTTTTATAAAAAAATCTTTTTCTTCATAGAATCTTATGGTGCATCCAGACCATCCTAAACAAACTGAAGATCCAATTACCAGGAAATGAGTGGGCAAAAGTTTAATATTTTGAAAGCTACTGAACTGTCTAAAACATCAAATTTTGATTTTCTTGTATAATGTAGTTTTTAATATATTTAATTTTGTTTCTTTTCAGTGAAACTCAGGTTTTCAGCCATAGTTTCACAAGGTACTCAGGAACCTCATTAGATTTCAAAGCATTCATATAGTCCTATTAAAATCAATGGAGGTTAAACATCTTTTGAAAATTCCAATCAGTCTTCTTTCTTTCCATTCTTTAGCATTAAAACCTCATAGGAAATATGATCTTTAAGGCCAGAGTTTTAACCTTATTAAAATACCTATTTCCTAAGTGGCAAGCTAATTTGTTCTGCCTTACAATCAGTGGTGAAGGATCAAGAAAACTTTAGCTGGGGTGAGAAATTTGGAGTTGACCATGGCTTTCCATATCCAACTGGAAAAATTCAGGGTGATGCCTTTTTTGCCCCTTACCAGGGCCACCTGAAATTAGATGAGATGCATCAGACCTTACAGACTAAAAATAAGTTATTTTGGGTGTATCTTCAGAAAATGGAAGATCTTTTCCCCATGACTCTGACCAATGTTTTTTGCTCCACCTCCCAACTCCTCTCTTGTGATCTGCACTTTAAGACAAATTAAAGACAAAGCCAGAAGAAAAGAAAAAAAANNNNAAAAAAAAAAAAAGGGGGAATCCCAATTGAATACAAGGAAAGCTTTTAAATTCTGAAGAATAAAGGGTTTAAGATGTTTCTCTGCCCTCAGGATTCTCTATTGCCAAGTTCTTGGTAACAGTACTTTTGAATCATTTTGCATTACCAAAGTCCACCCACATAATGAAGAACGAGTATAAGTAGCAATTTCAGTCTTTCTCTACTCCAGTAATGCACTATGTAATAATAACTTTTAGAATATAAAAACATTCCTTTTTTTTAGTTGGGGGGGCGAGGGGGGAGGGAGAGGGAAGGAGAGGGGACAGGACAATTTACCTCTTAGAATAGAATTCCTGGCAGCCAGCTTAGCTTGCAAAATTTCTTAACAAGTCCTGGGGAGACCTAGGAATGGCACATGACAGAAACGACCTAGGAAAGTTATTCCTGAGTGCACTCAGGAGAAACTGGAAATATCAAAGGGAAGGACTATTAAAAGTCTTTAATCTACACAGTTATGTTGCATTTAGCATGCATAGGGGAACAGACCTCCATTCACTGAAGAGTTACAACATACAGTCTAATTATAAGCCCTGTTTTCATAATCCAAAGGGGAATGAGTCTTTCCTTCCATCTCACACTTCGCATAGTCTTTCCTCCCTAAGACAGCCAGATGCAGAAGTATTTTCCAGCTATTGTCCTGCCAAAAAATTTCATTAGGAGAGATGGAGAAAGTAAGATGGTAGCAAGGTGAATGACATGGATCACAGCCTGCAGCAAGAGAGACCCAGGATCCATCACTTGGTTAAAAAAATAAAACAGTAAACTTTTCAAAATTAAATGCCTTATATCCAAAATACAACTAACCCTCTCCTTCTGTAAGAGAACGCCATAGTTACTAAGCCCTTAGCAGCCCCTTATCCCTGCATACTCAGGAAACCATTAGTTGGGAAACTTTCTGAAGTGGGAATGCTGGAGGGCAAAATTTCCACACATATAATTGATAGACCACTAACAGCTACCAGTTAAGTTATATAGGTTAGCTGGGGAAAAGAATGCTTACTTTGAGAATTCCAGTAGAGCTTGAATGTAAAAGACTATGCTGATGTGCATGGTTAACGTATGGTTAATGCATTTGCATTTCCCCTGGCACTATCCAAAACAGACATGTCTCTGTACTGCAGACATTGATAGCTCAGGATGAGAATGCTCCTGGCCTTATCCTGCAGCTGATCTGGGGTATTTTGAAATTAGGCAAGTTAACTACTCACAGTACTAACCATAAAAGTCTGTCTGTAGAGTCCAGCCTGACATATTTTTGGAAATTAAGGGTCTTTCCCAAAGGACTGCACTGTTTCTATTTTTAAAGTCAATCAAAAGCACTGATTTTTTGCAGACTCAAGACCCAAGTCCTCACTAAAAAAAAATTATACCATTTAGAAAAATTATGATCCTCCAAAGATATATTTATTGGACTTCACACACAAAGACTGCTGAACATAACTACCACACTAGCAGTGACATGTTGACCTTCCTGCAACACAGATTGCTTAGGGCTAATAGAACCAAACAATCCAAAAAAACCAAAAATCAAAAGTGTAAAATCCACCTTTGTGGACTCACTCCACATTTTTTTGACTGCCATTGTGATACTGCATTTGGAAGCATCCAGAAGTGTTTGAGGGCTGGTTGTAACTAAAAGTACCTCAAACTTTAAAAGAGACATCTATCATTTATGCACAGAAATGCCTTTCATGTTTTTATTTAAAGAACATTCAGTTTGTAATCTTGCAGATCACTCATTCACAGGTCATGTATATGTATCTACAAATTTCCAAACTGCAGTGTTTGTTTTTCGCCTATCCAGATGAATACCCCAAAAAATACCACTTACCCTTTGACATGATAAATGACTCTGCAGGGATTTTATTGCTGAGATGCAAAACTCTGGACAGTCATGCAATCACACAATCTAATTAATCTTTTAGATGGTGAAACATCATTCAGGGGAGAGATACTTTACAAATAGTATTATCAGGATTGTCTTTTCTCTACCTCTTCTCTAAATTGTCTCCACAGACATAGATGTACACAAATACACTGCCATACACTATCCAAATGACCATCCTGAATAAGATCATTTCTGCTTAGACAGACCATTGTTTTTTGCTGAATTTCATTTAGAAAGGCTTTTTTGAGTTGTAGACAGAATCTTTACAGAATACACATTGATGAGTACATGTTGAAAATACAGAGAAAAATATTTTTAAGTTCTGTCATTCCCTATACTCCATTTCAATTTCATTTTTTATGAAGGCATTTGAAAGCAATGGAGAATCGAGTATGAAACTTTAGTTTTATTTTAGGTTTCTCATGTCTAAATTATAAAAGGCAGATCCCAATTCTTTGGGTACTGCAATTTAATTTACCTCCAAAGATGCATTTTTTTTCTACTTTTTGCTGTATAGTTGCTCACAGCTGAAATTGTTCAGTCATAATGAAAACACACTTACTGCATTCCAAATGCCTACACAAGTATGCATTTGGGGAATAGTTTCCTTTTATTTAAAGTTATCTGCAAGGTAAAATATTGGTAAAATATACCATTATTGAGAGAGTTTTCAGAAAAAAGTTAGAGTTTAAGTAAATATATTCCAGGTGACTATTCTATTGAGCTCAAATTTGAGTAACTGCTCAGGATTTTCCCCTCCCCTCTTATGGACGCTTACAAGACTACCATGCAGTTTCGTAAGAGGGCTGGATATGTTAACTCATCCCTAAATTTCTTGCCTTTGCCCCTAGCAAAAGGATTGCAAATTAGATAAAGTAACTACTTTTTTCAGACTGTGATACAGAACACGTTTCAAGCCATTCACTCATTAGAAAAGAGTACGACTTTCTTGAGCTGCATTATCAGAGCCAAATGTTTCATAAACTACAAAATGACATGTTTATTCTGTTTGGGTACTTAATTCTTAATTTTGCTCATTCATTCATGCCTAACAGAAAAACTAGTTTATTGCCTGCTCAGTGAGAAGCAACAATTGAAAAATAATTACACTGTAGTAAAGGCACAAAATTCTTAAACCTTGATGCACCTTCCAAAACGTTACCATGAATTTCTCAATTTTCTTTTTTCTTTATCCCCCCTAAATACTTTTCTCAGTATTGCAAGTTCATTTACTAGCAAAATATGTGTGCTGAATGGAAGAAACCACTTATTCTTTATCAACACCTTTGCAGCTAAATTATACTGAGGATAAGTATACTTATTAAAACACATCTATTGAACAAAATTTGAATTAAGTACTTTTCTGTAATCTTTAAAGTTATATAACTACAAAAGATAATGTTAGTAAATGAAACATTTACTTGGCTAATTAATGCATGCAATTAAAAGTACATAATTGTCTTTTCATTCCCATTTAGTTCCCTATTCAAAAAAGCACTTAAGAATATCCTGCTCTTTAATGTGTCTACTGTACTCCTTTAGGCATATGACCAACCAAATATTTAAGGATGCACTTAGGCATGTATTTAAGAGGTCTGCTGAAGCCAGATGTTAGTGCAGAAGAGCATGCAAAAGAGAGCACTCATCCCCTTTGGATTGAAGAATCTATTAAAAATGCTTCTGAATCAAAAAGAAGCACAGTAAAACAGAGTAAATGTTCATCCCAACTGAAAGGAAAAGCAGGAAATGCTCTCAGAGGCTGACAAAACCTGCTGTTTCTATCACCAAGTCCAAAGAAGTAAATCAAAGTACGGAGAAAATACAGAAATTCACAGCACTTGCTGTACAACCCTCTTCAGAGTTTCTTGAAATCAGTGATTAAGATCTTCCTAAGTTAAGAGGACAGAAAAAGCTGTCATTACACTAGCTGGTATCACAACTAACCTCTGCATAATTAAAGCCTTTTTTCATATTCACTTTGTTACTTAGAAGACTGTCTGCTTAGTAAACTCAGAATGTAGCATAGACTGTTTGTTCATAGTTTTGCTTTTTTCACTACCACAACACCATAGCAACCCAAACACCAAATATTTATTTTCTTTCTCAAACACTGCAAGTTATTTTATGAAAAATTTTATGCAAATTGGGCAATACGTTGACTCACTCTGTTTGTCTCTCTTGCATGTATCTCTAAGGCATCTATCACCATGGTGCCTAAATGCTGTGGCACCATAGTATTTGCCAGCCTTCTTGTATCATAAGTGGTATCATCATTTTTGTCCACTTTTATATAGCCTTTTTATATAAACTCTAAGAAAGTATCATGTAGGACAAAACAGTCATGGATTAAATGCAAAGAGATACATTCTGTAGCAATAAAGAGAAATCAGTAGTAAAATTAATCATCCTGTTTCCTTCACTCTTCATTTACCCTGAAAATACAGTCGCTACTAGTAGAAGGTGCTCTTTTGATAAAAGCTTCTCTGATTTAAAAAGTCCTGGACTCTACTTAAAATCACTTGCATTCCACCTCCAAACCAGCTCTTATAACCCACAGCTGCCCACACAACACTACACTGTCCTAACAATTTTTTTTAGTACATAATTCAACTTATTTTTCTCCTCAGAACTCGTTCACAGTGCATCATCCCCTAAAACATACTGTAATAATTTTAGCTCCAGACCAATGTCATCCTACAAACAAGTTATGCTGTTGTGAGACCCAGGCTGTGTAAACAATCCTGCAGAGCTTCCATGCTACTACAAAACAGATGAGGGATGAGAAACAGTGACACTTGTAAAGATACACCTTCTGCTGATAGTAAAAGTTAAGACCTTTTCCCCTCCTCCTCCTTTAACAGCAGTCAAATGGAGAGCACAGGAAACTGCAAATAACTTTGTATTTAAAAAAAAAAAAAAACTAATATAGGCCAAAACATTGTGATGGTGTATTTGGCTCAAATTAGAATTATTTTTCTCCCAAAATATTAAATGGAAAAAGTATAACAAGAAAGAAGTGAAATGGAAAATTGCTAAAGCTGACGAACATTACGCAGAAAAAAAAACAGAATTTTTTCTAACAGCTCTGAGATTACATGAGAAAGAGAAAAAGGATGTGGAGGAGCGGGAGAGGGATAGAGAGGTAAGACAAGGGAACATGAAGCAGACTGAAAACAGAATAGAAATAACTGTTATGGAAACTGTTATGGAACTATTATTAAGAGAGAACACAAAATCAACAGAGGCACATTCAAGACTTTAAATATTCTGTTGAGTAGGTTTTCCATAAAAAACTTAAATGAAATTGGACTGTTCATCATTTATAAAACTGGATTTTTTGTAGTTCATCTTGCCACGGGCCAGACTGCTTTCACTTCTCTTACCTACAGCATGTTTTACTCTGGGGAGTTAATCTAACTCTCTGCAATTCCACATAATAAGATATAATTTTCAGCCAATGTTTTAATTTAAAACCTTTTTTTGAAACTATTGATAAATAGGGTTATTATTGGAAGGCAAGTGCCTCCAAACAGAAAAATGTCTCACTTTTAATTGTTCTCAAGGATGGCAACAAAGTTTGACAGCTGACATTTGGGAAAGCAAAAAGAGCTTGAAATACTACATTAATAAAGCATGTTTTGTCTTTCTTAATGGAACATATACAGGGACATTGTAAAAAATAAAATACTCTCCTCTAAATTTAATATTCAGATTCTTTATTGATCATGATGCTTTATCACCAATTAAATGTACTGCATTTTTAGCACATCCAAACTCATATGAAAGTGATGATTTTTATATATATATACAGCACCTTACATCTTCAAAGAGTCTGTAAATAGCAACACCTTCATTCTCATCCTATTTCACTAATGTAAAATGTAAGACTTGACATCAGAAATATGTAAAATAAGAAAATTTAGATTTTTCACAGTACAACTGATATTAGAGAGATCTAAAATTTCCACTGATATATGAGAAACTCTGCCTGGATAAAAACTAGGTCTCTGTGAATTTCCACTCTGTGGAGGTGGGCACAGGCATGAAACCTCTTCCTTAGCAGAAAATAAATGAACATCACCATTTCTTTTCAGTATTACAAAATTTTTTGTTGAGTGAATGTTCACAATCTCTGCCTTCCAAGGCATCAAATAATATCATTGATCAGATACAAATGAATCAGTCAAACCTGTTCAGCTCATAACTGACCCTTTTCCTATGTTCTAGAAAAGAGTGGTTGTATTTCTGTATAGCCCATGGCTATACATACAGCCATATTGCTAAGGCATTGCTTACAATCCTGCTGCATCATATAGCTTTATATGACTGCATATGCTATATTTCAATACATTTTTGAAATTACTTAACTTGATATGTCTTCTTGAAGCTGGCCTACTGAATTTCAAGATTGCTAGCACAGCCAGTTGCTATGAGAGTTCAACCCTTTTGTACAAACGACTGATAACTGTGACTGCTGTTAATTCCTGGACAGATTAAATGAAGCTCACCTGCCACTAGATCTGAAATCTCTCCAAGCTGCTTTTTTATAGTCACATAACAAGTGTTTTGTCCTTACATTACAGTTCCACTTTTTCTTCCCTGTCTTAAAGGAATTTTCGTTCCTCTAGTTCTCATGGGAAATTGTGTTAAAATTCAGGAACCTGACCTTAGGTTGCATTGAATATTCCCATTGACTTCAGGCCATAAAAAAGGAAAACTGTGAAAAAGAGTTATATTCTGTCAGGAAGAATATGGCTCCAAATGCTGGAATCATCCTGACAGCTCTATTTCAGAAGTTAGCCAAGGAGAAAGAAGGGGCCAGATCTCTTGAAAATTACATACACATACCTCACACACATGTATACACATACAAAGCATAAAGGAGAAAAGAGAACCTGGAAAGAAACCCTGCCAATTTATCAAGTGGCAGATGAATTACCCCCAAGACTTTCATAGAAGCAGCAGCCACCCCATTTTAAGGTGAAATTTTATTTCAATCTCAGCTGCAGCATAATCTCAGATCCATCCATCCATGTTTCCCCCACTCCCCCTCCTTTCCCCTTACAGTTCCCCTGCTCCCTTCCCAACTCACATGCTGAGTAACTTTGAGGCATCACTTCCTCTCCGGTACCACAGGTTTCATGGGCCTGTCTAGGTAGGAACTGTGGGAAGAAGAATTTGATTGATTAAAGAAAAAAACAGGTCAGTAACAAATTTATTTCAGTAAGTTCTCGTTCCAGTTGGAGCTTATGAACTGTGCATACCTTTCTGATAATTTTTGGAGTGTTTCAGAGTATTTTCAACCTTCTCCTCACCAAAGAACATTCTAGGGAAAACTAGTGGAGTTATATGGAAAAAGAATGGAAAACTGAATCTATGTGAGGTGTCTAGCTCTTACTATTGTTTCCACTCAATATCTACTATTTATTTTTCCTGCATGATGGCTCTGCTTCAAGCTCTCTGGAAATTACACTACACAGAAAGTTTAAAAAAAAAAAAGCATTGGAATTTTCCAGTGTTTGGTTCTCCCTAATATCAGAAGCACATTTCACCTCTGAGTTTAGCAAGCAGACTCTTAGGTGCTGTTTCATTATTGGCTTAAGCTACCCTAAGTATGGAGTGTGCCAAGAGGCAGGCCCACTCACCATCCTCCTCCCCCTCCTCTCCTCAAACCTAGTTAAATACTCCTCTCGTTCCATCATCAGTTCTCATGCTGCCTCAGAGTCAGACAGATCAAAAATACCAAAATGATCCACCTAAGATCTGAGCTACACACTAATTTTCAGATGGTTCTTGACACAGCTGACCTTGAAGCCAGAAGTATGCTCATTCTCCCTAGGGAGACAGCAGAATATGCAGCTGGAGCAGGAAGGAAAAGAGAGCTGTACCACCATCTTCAGCAGCAGCACAGATTTAAATTTGCTGAAGCCTACTGCAAAACCACAGCTTTGTTATGTTAGAACAACTCCCAAATGAACCAAACTGTACAAAAGAAAGAAGAAGACCTTGACCCTTGATTTTAGTGTTCAAGGAAGACAAGAAAATACAGATATTTTCCTGAATCAGAAATGCCAGATGGCAGAGAGGCACACTTGAGTATGTTTCCAAAGCACAACCAGTAATAACACCCTACACCTGGATGCTGTGCCTGCACTAACTCCTGACTTACAAGCAGTGCTAGTAATAATGGGAGCACATCCCTTAAGCTCTGTGTGAAAACCTCAACAAATTTCTTTCCAATAGGTTAAGGGAGAAATTGTCTGGCCTTTTTGGATGTGCATGGAGGGCACTTTGAGAAGCTGCTGGAAAACACATGGGCTGTAGTCCCAGTTTTCAGCAGCAGTGATCCCATGAGACCAATTGTATTAACACTGCTGGTTTATAACTTTTGATGCCCAGTCAGCTCAAGTTTACTGCACTCCAATGTTTGAGTTGGAATGTTAGGAAACTGCATCTATTAACAATCTGAATAACCACCACAGCACATTCAAATGTAAGAAATGCCTTTATACCACCTAAGACAGGCAAAATGCTAGGGAAACAGGGCAAACACAAGCCTGGTCCAGCCTGATTTTGTTGCCTTAAATTGTGCCAGCAGGCTGTTTTGCTTCTGGGGCATGACAAAAGCAGTCAACTGCCCTTGTGCAATTCAATGCCACAAGATTACCTTAGTGTGATGCACAACTATCCAGAGAACCTGAAATGCTGCAGAAATACTTCCATTTTTAACAGCTGACAACAGCAACTCTAAGTATTCCATTTATATTTCTGCTATGATACTTCAGGAGATCTTATACTGGAACACTTGTATCGGGTGACTAATTACATAAGAATTGTTCATTTTTGTCCTTTCTACTGCAGGAGTATGTTCACAAAGTTAGTCCTTTATCTGTGACGCACTTCTGAAAGAGAAAAACAAAAAAGACAGAGAAGCCTGGAGATTTGATTCATTTCTTCCAAGATATTTAATTGCTATTACAGCCAGAAATATGTAATACACTATAATATAATTTTCTTTTCGAGATTAAAACTTGGGTTAAATACTAGCACAAATTCCACATGATAGCAAAATAATCTCAGGAGTTTTAAAAGACAGAACATGGCAAGCTAGACTTCCACTGGTTATTTGTGGTTCACTTTATAAATTTTGGGCACAGAATCAAACTTTAACATTCTACATAGAAAGCCAGAATCTTTCTAAAAAATCTTTTACAAACCAGCAAGACTGGAAACAATTTGATAGAAGACTTACTGTGCATGCTCTTTCAGCCATTTCACTAGAAACTCATTTTAGCTTTCTCTGAGGTAGAGATAAACCACAGCTAAGAGACAGTTATTAAATCTTCTTTATACATTCTGTATGAAATGTATTAAACTACAAAAATACTATATTCAAATAAGGTTAAGGGTCTGACTTAAACCCACAAAGACATGGAAATTCAGAAATATTGTGTCTTCCTACCCTTTAGTCTCTTCAGTGTGGCTATGCATTGTAGCAAAAATGACTTGTGCTCAGGTTTCTTAAACCTCCTCTTTATGGTAAATTTCTCCTTAAAGGCACTTTCTATTTTAAGGTTACTTCAGTTTGCATTCTCTTTGTGGGTTGAATTCTGCCCTGAATTTATCATTTCATTTTTTTAAATGATTACAGAAACACAGACATGAGAAAAATAAAGGAAAAGTATGTATGTATTAGTCTTGGCAAACAGATATTCTTACTTTTATTTTTCAACACATACCTTACAAATCACGCTCATGAGAGACAGGCAGGCAGATGTAGGACATGCATGACTCTCAGCAAGTGCAAGCACATGCTTCAGCTCTCTTCCTGCCCCCCATGCAGTTCCACTTAAACATATGTAAATACCTATAACATATTTCTCCAGTGAACTAAATAGGAACCTTGCAGTTGACACTGCAAGACTTTGTGCCACAAAATGCCTTGGGGCCTTCTTCCATGATGGACTTTTTCCCTTTTTCCTGAATACAACAACGACCAGTGGAGGTCACACTTTATTCAAAAGAAACTTAGATGCTTGCAGATCCTCCTGCCAGGGGGCTGTCAGCCTTGAAACCACCTCCTATACTGTGGTACAGTAGTTTGGGCCTGCTGACCTCTTGGGCAAATTACAAATTCTCAAGATAACTTCCAAGCAGGGAAATCCCATTGCAAGGATGGTGGGTTTTTTTTCCCCCCTATATTCTACAACTGTAAACGAGTCTGAGTTTCTTTTCATTCTCTTTTATTTCAAATTAATCTTTGTTTTTACTTAATTATTATCAGTGTATTATGCAGTCAGGCAACTGTCTCCATGCAGCTATTATAAATCAATATGCATTCAACAAATTGTTAGAAACTTGATAATCTCAAATGTGGCCTGGGAGTTCCCCTCCATGTGTTTCATAGCATCTGATAAATATGTATATTTAATTCTGTTATAATTACACATGCTACTGAAGAGTCAATTTTTAAAGATGAACAGCTATCACACTATTCATTCCCTCCAACTGGTACTCCTGCCAACTGCTAAAAAAATAGGACAATGGCCATTCCAACAAGAAAACAGTGTTGATTGCACTCTGGTAGCCACAGTAAAGAGAGATGATTTGGAGGACATCCACAAATATTAATCTTTGCAGTCTGACTGTGATAAAAGTAAACCATTCGAAATCCTCAAACAAATAATCCTCAATAAAATAGTGTAAGACTATAAAATAATACCAGTGATGTAGATTTATGTTAAGATACCATAGAACAAGACACAGGGGATTGAGAGAAATTCCTTAAACAGATAATACTTGATAGTAGTAGACAATCTCTGTTAAAGAGTAAGAGAAACAGAAAGCAGTAGCCTTGACCCAGAAAAGGCATTTCTGCCTTATACAGCATAAAAGACAGACATTCAAGAAAAGCTCATCCATGAGAAATGGTGATCTCCTATTGCTGCCAAGGTCAGTCAGACCTGTTGTGATATGTTCTGTAAATGCTGACTCTATCACTTACAGATTTCCAAGGACTTCCTTAACACCCAGAGCTTTTTTATTTTTATTGTGGAACAAAGTTATGACACGAAACTGTCAAACTAGAAAGCCTAGAAAAGGAAGACAGAGAGTTTTTATTAGACTTGTGAGTGACAGCTCCATTGAGGAAAAAAACCCATAACAGTTATAAGGAAGGGGATCTGAAGTTCCTAGAGATCCACCAGAAAAATGCCAAAAACTCAGCAAGGAAGGAAATTTTGCTCTCAAGTCAGCAGTCCCAACAGTTTATCATGCCCCTTAAAAACTGACTGCAGATGACATGTGGATGGCATATCTGTTTCAGCCTATCAAGTGCAAATGGGATGGGATTTATTTGCTACCACAGGAAGCTCTAATGGAAACTCCCAACATACTTTTACCATACCTCAGTCACAACCTTTTGCACTTTAAATGCCAACTGTGCCCCTTGTGTGGTGCTTTTCTGACAGCAATCATAAATCCCAAAGGGAGAAAAATAAATTCAAACAAGTAATTTTACTTTCTTGGTTAAAAAATAAAATGAGATAATAGATAAACTGTAATACCTTCTAGCCCTAATTTTTTTTTTTTTTTTACTCTGTGAACTTTACTATACTTATATGTATTCAGAGAGAACAGAGTTTGAACCTCTGTCTCTATTAACATCTATAATTCTGAGCTTGAAGTACTAATCAAACTCATGTAAAAGAATGTACTTAGACTACTTTATTACCCCATTGCTTTGGGGTGGGAGCCTCCTGTTGGAACACCTACCTTGCCTGGAGATTTAAGAAACATTCCTCTCTTCACAGAGATCTTGTGAATATGAACGAAAATGAAAATTTTCTCTAGCAAAAGACATCTGAAACAGAAAAGAAGAGGTTTTAAGTAAGCCTGTAATGATCCCCTCATGTCAGGGGAGCTCATGCAGGGACAATTCAGCTCTGTTTGGGGGTTTATCAAATAGGACAATGATGACATCATTGTTCTGAATTGAAAACTAATTAATCAACCAGTTGGCATCTGTCTTGCAGATGAGAATTCCCTGTTGAATGCTATGGATAAACTGGTGACACAGACTATTCCTTCCTCTGCTTGTGACCAGTCCTCTGTTCAGTCTTTTCTTTCTCCTGACTATTCAGCTGACATACTCATATGTACATTTGGAAAATACCTGCAAATACAGATAGGTATTTTTAATGGTATCAACTATTAATACAGATTTGTTCTCAAGACATCTATATATGATGTAGTCTCCAAATAACATTTATACAACTTATATGAATCCTCAATTTTTGGAGGAGAAATAAAAATGTCTTCAGACAGCTTTTTAAACTGCAAAATAAATTGTTGAAAACATAACTTTAATTTTAAAAAATCTAAGTTTTTGAAGTCCCAGTATGGGCCTCCAGTACGCTTCAGAAAAAAACCAGCATGAAACCAAAAATTCCTGATTCCTTATACTTCTGGATGTTTCATGACTGATTTAACAAGATAAGTGGAAGAGTGGAAAATTGGCAACCTTAGCAGTTGAGTATATCTTGCAATTGAGAACTAGCATACATCACACTGTGATGTATTTTTGATCCTTCCTTCCTTCATACCATGTGGACAGTGTAGCTCATATAAAAACCTTGATAGGATAGAAAATACAGGAAGAGAATAAAAGGAACTTCATGTTTCCCTTTGTTTCTCTGACCATGAGAAATAATCTAAAGCCCAGTAAAATGTTTTCTTTTGAGACTGACCTATCTTCCACATGTCTGCAAGGCCACATTTAATTTGGTAACTTGAATTGAACCAGCTGGCTGTGTCTTTGAAACATATGGGAATGGATCAAAGCTGCAAATATGCAAGGTGAATTTTACATTTTTATATTTCTTTCATGGTAATTTAAGTTCTTGATCCTCTGAGATATTTTGTGCTTAATTCCTACTGTGGGCAATGGCAGATGAGTTGTAAGAAATCTTTTCTGAGATGCAAAACACAGTTCAGCTTCAACCCATGTGTCAATTCCTCCTCTAGTGTTAAATTGGCTGTGTATCATTTTTTTTGGTCTAAGAAGATATGGCAATACTCAGGTTTTCTCTCTGCTTTGTAGCAAAGGGAAGTCAGGGGCTTTCTTTAACTTTTAGAATGGATTTTTACTTCCTTATAGAGAACAATTTATTTTCATACAAGTGTGATAATTTGGGGCCCATCATTTTCACCACAAACAAATTAAAGAGAACAGGAGCAATAGCTAAAATAATAAAATAGCTTGCTCTTTCATTACGAGTTTGATAACACTTTGTTTGACACACTGTCAGGTAGCCTTACAAACTGTTTAATCAGGTAGCCTTACACTCTGAAATATATATTACACCTATTAAGTTTTTATACTGTATTGAGGATCTCTTTTTTCAAATTGATTTATGCTCACATATAAATGCACACACAGAATGTCAACACTTAAAATGAATCCATTTCTTAAAGGATTTGAGGTAATTCTGATGAAACAACCAGATAAATTACATTGTTTAAAATAGTCTTCAATCTTAATATCATTATCGTTTGCATCTTCCCAGATCCAAGAGTCACATCCAGTTTGAGAACAAGAAACAGGACATCCACACAAAAGCGACAGACCTTTAGTCCTATTATTATTTAATTAACTACTATCTAGAAATGGATGAGCATTGACTTTTTTTATGAAAGATAAACAGTCCTGTGAGTTAGTTAGTAAATCAAAAATTTCAGCAGGAGGGATTTTCTTAGCAAAATCTCAATGGTTCCCTTTTAGCTTATCTGTTCCTCCTGGCTACCAAAGTACAGCACATAAAGCAAGAAGTAAAATGATTTTCTAATCCAACTCTTTTTAAAAATATGTAGCAGAAGACTTTTCTTAAAAGAAGAGCCAGCCTCATGAAGAGATTCTTGTGGTGCCTAGCCTTTGTATAATAAATACTAAGCCATCATCACAGTCTCACATTTCCCTCTTTCTAGGAAAAGCAGGAAGTCTGCTCTTTCTAATAAGTGATCAGATGTCTAGTGCTCCCAAATATAACTGTGTATATATGTGTGAGATTTAAACAAAAATATGTTGGACTATTCTTTTGTAAACTAAATTACTTTATTTCTCTTTGGCTGAGAACATGAGTTATATCTGCTGATGGCCCCCCAACACACTAGACAGACTAGCTGTGTCAGACAGTAGGATACACAAGAACATAACCTGTCATATCAGACACAGTTACTTGTTCCATTTAATTCTGTTCACCTGACCACTGCAAAGACTGTGCATTCTCAAATGAGAATGTGCCAATGGCCAGACTGGTTCAGGCCAAGGGTGTGCCCTACCAGTACTCTGCCTCCAATGATGGCTCTAGACGTGACAGCCCAAACTGAGGGCAAACGTGTACAAGACTTCCATACTGCCATTCCCTACTCCCATGTCTCTACGTCCAGCTATTTTCAGACCAGAGGAGTTACTGATCCATTTATGGTTTGTCCATTTAATGACTTTCTTATGGTTTGTCTATCTAATGACCTTCTTATGGTTTGTCTATCTAATGACCTTCTTAGGTCTCCAGTCTGCTGTGTAAACCTCTTGCATCCACAATGCGGTTTGGCAAGTATATGAGTTCTCTGTTGCATGGAGAATATTTACACTGCACAGTCTAACTCCAGCAGACAGCATTTAAAAGAATAACTTTTTTAGTATTGGCAGATAAAGATCATGTTCCTCAAGGCATTTGTTCCTATTTATACGAGAAAGGCAATAACACTCTTCGCATATGCTGGTATAGCAACCTCTTTCAAGACTATTTTGGAGACATTCACTTGAATGTTGAATGGCTTTAAAAACTCAGTGCCCTTCTGAACAAATGTTCCTTCCTTTCGAGCTTCTAAAAATTGATTCATTCTTTTAAATCTGTTTCAACTTTTTTTTTTTTTTCTTTTTCTGGAAAATGCACTTCCATGAGCTAAAGTGGCCAAGTTTGATATACCATTGAATTATCCTGCAAAGGATATCCTTGCTTTCTCAGTCCACAGAGGCAAAACATACAACATTATTAACAATTTCAGTTCTGGTCTCCACAAACACATTATTCTGAAAACCTTAGAGAACATATTCCCTACAAAACAAAAGAATGTTTAACAGATTAATATATATAGCTCTTTAATTTTTACCAACTGTACAGATAACTGCCACAAATCTCAGGTGTTTTACCATCTTGATGGTTAAATCATCTCTGTAAGTAGCAGCAAAAATTTTATAACTCTCAGGGCCTGCATCATTAAGTACTGAAAATAACTCGAAGTGCTGCACAAAGCAAACGGTACAGTTGTAAACTCCTACAGACTCCGAGGAACGCAAAGCCCTTCCTAAGGCAGTAGTCAGTAATATTTCACATAAATAAAAAACCAATTCTCTGCTTTTTATTATCGGACATTCTAGTCATTCTGGTATTGACATCTCCAGCTCTGCATTAGCATTTCTGTACCTGCATACACTTGTATGCTCCTGCACACAGTGGTTGCCTAGAACAGCTCATCTCGAATTGCTGTATCTCACCACCTCTCTCCACAACAGGCTGAAAACTAATCCACTGTCCATGAATAACAAGTTTCTCAACAGCAGCTTTTCAATACAGAGCTTGCAATCTGTCTCCCATTCACTTTGTCAAATTATGGTCCACATATCAGCCATTTGCAGCAGTGATATATCTGTCAGGCGTCAAGTACATCTCTTGCAAGGGAAGATCTTTTTTAGGATTTTTTAACTTTCAAAATGTCTAATCCCAAACATGTAAAATAATGAGTCAGATGCCAAAAAATCATGAGGGTTTGGGGTTTTTTGTGTGTTTGTTTTTTTTTTTTTTTAATATGTTAATGTCTTTTTCTTTGCTTTCTGGAGCTTTTTCTAGGTCATGTTTTCAAGCTTTTCTCCAAGGCCAGAAGGGTTTCAAACATTATTAAAAAGAAAGCAACTGAGATCCTTTTGTAATTGCATGCTTAAGAAAAACATTTATTGCCATCAAACTTAAATTCTGTTGAACTGACAACCAAGTATCTTCAGAGATGTTTTTGATCAAATAATCCTGAAACAGGAATATTGCTTCAAATCCGTTTTCTCTGGAGATTCATTTGCATTACTTGCGTATTTTTTTTCAGATAATTAAGCTTTAATGAAAGCAGGTTGTTAGACATGGAAGAAAGTCATGACTTAACACTATCTTGAAGGACTCTACAATATCAAAATATCTGAGGTGCAGATTATATATCTCTGTGTATACATACATCTATCCTCACACAAACAGTGATTTCTTCACCTGAAATTTGTGATTTGCTCCCCCTCAGTACTGAGTCCCCTTGAAATCTTTACAGTGGAATTTTTTTTCAGTGATGAAAAAAAAGTTTTGCATGACAACATGCATTACAAATCTTAGATTCTAACTTGTTTGTGATGGAAATGTTCATGAGTATTGATAAGTGTAACCATTCTTGTTAACCATCATCATCTCAGCTTGTATGCGTGGTGCTCAGTAATTTGTTTTTATTTAAAGAGGGAAAGGCATTCCTTTCTTTTCATAGCACAGTTCCTCAGTTGGGCATTATCTAAGCTCAGCATAGTGTCCTTCCTGTATTCTTTCTCTTCCATCCTTTCTGCCCTGATTAAGACTATTGGAGACTCAGCAGGAAACCCAGTGGGATTGCTCATGGTGTCTTGAAGTCACCTTTTCTTTCATTGTTTTTGACTGTTAAAGCCTGTTATGCTCATCAATCCCTCTCCCGGATCCCACTGGATTCCAAACTTTCTTTTGTCAGCACCCTTGTTTGCTCCTAATTGAGCTCCTCTTAATTTTCCCTACCCCATTTGCTCGTCCTTCCTTCCTCCCCTCACAGTTAGGCCACCTCCTCAAATGTCCCTCCTTCATCCTGCGCCTGGTGTCACCCTGTGCGGCCAGGCCTGAGCATCACGATTAATGGGGTAGATCCCAGACGACGAGGTGTTTCACGGGCGCGCTTCACTTTTAACTTGTTTCCTGTTTTCTGGGACACGCTCATGGATCACAGCCTATGTGTGCCACCACCAACTCTGGGCGACAGCTTCCACTCTGCCGGCACTGGAGACGACAGGCTCTGCTGACAGCTCGACCCACACCAGCCTCAGAGGGCTGCCAGGGCAGAGGGGTCGCCCGACCCCAACTTTGCCAAAGGCCCGCGGAAATGGGTCCGAGCGTCTCACGGAGGACCTCAAGAGACCTGCCCGCGGCCACACCGGCAGTCTGAGCCCGACGCACCCCGGGCAGAGGACCGAGCCCCCCTCCCTGCCGCCCCTGCCACCTCCCCCTGCGGCCCGGCCCGGCCCCGCGGCGC
>VZRH01005110.1:2685548-2746935 GCA_013397555.1 Urocynchramus pylzowi
GCCCGGCCCGGCCCAGCCCGGCCCGGCCCGGCGGACAGCCCGGTCCCGCGCCCGGCTATTGTCGTGACGGTCTCACGTGTCAGAGAGACGTTCCGAGCCGTCCCTTTCATCCCGGGCAGCTGCCTCGATTCAGAGATAAACAGCAAAATAGAGTGTGCTTGTGCTGAGGCGCGGAGGCTGCGGCGCCCGGGTGAAGCCCTCTCAGTTTTCAGGAAAGGTTTCCCACATGGTCGCATCTACCAATCACAACAGAAAGGACCAAATTCATCCTGGCTGCATTTCACATATACTCAATGGAGTTATAGAATCCAGGGATAAATCGGGCCCTTTGTGGTGGATGCCCCAGGATATTTCAAGAGAGATCCCAGAGGTATGACTGTTAGCGTTGTTTTAAGTAACTATATTGCAGCATCTGGCAAACGTGCGCTATATTTTGGAAGTTTGTGCCAGGAGTGAACTTGGTTCAGCAGGAAGAGTTCAAATGCAAAGGAGCATTTATGTGTTCATTAATTTTCTGTTAGTGCTCTGAGTAATCATGAGGCTACTGCTACTTTTCATCTGTGATTTGCTGTTATTTTCTCTATTGTCAGTTTTGTAAATTATAACAGTGAAATGTTGCCACGTGAAAAGCTTGGGCTGATATTAATGCCATAAGAACCAAAGTGTTTGAAGACCTGTTTGGCAGTGAAACTGGACAAACGTTATTAAACCTATCAATGATTTAAAGCTTCAGAAAGAAGGTAATGACTTGAATACACATTTCACTCATCATTCTTGAGATAGTGGCCAGATTTAATTTAAAAGTTAAATGCTTTGGAAAATCAGAAATTACTTTAATATATTAAATCATTTTCCAATTAAGTTACTTAAATAATTTTTGGTGTGTTGCACTCCAAATCGAATAAATTAATTTAGAAAGTCGTTTTCAGAATTTCTTTACTAGCTGGTTAAAGCTTCTTTCAAGTCATGCCATGTATGAGGGAGCAAACTGTTCTTTTCAAATGCAAATGAGACACTCATTCTGAAGACAAGTTGCAACTCTTCTATTTCACTTTGCCTGAACTGATAATGTGCTTAAAAGTGCACAGTCATAAGACATATGTTTTATGCTTGGAAAAGACTTACCAGGAATGTTTCAATATAAGATATCAAGTACAGAACAACTGTCTTTCTCAGATGTCTTTACCACTGACCATTGATAACATTAAATGGACAGAGTAGATTTGCCAGGCCCCTTGGAGGCATACGTGTAGTGAACATTTCATTTTTCACCCCTTCACTCTCTCCCTTTGCCCAGCATGATTAACATTGCTGTGAAAACTTATCTGACTTGTTCTAAACATGTCATCATGTTACAGTATTGCTCTGTCACTCATTTTCAGGCTGTGTGTATTTAGGGAGTTTGAAGGGTGGGAGGCCTGCAGAATTTTCTGTTCAGTATGTTTGGTTGAGTGTTTGCTTTTAAACTCTCCCAGGAAAGGAGATGATGGCTGGAGTGTGATGGATCCTTGTTCTAGGCCAGAATGGTGGTCTTCATTAGGAGTTTACTTGCAAAACTCATTCAGAACTCATTCAAGATCCTCTGGGTTATTGCTTCTTGTAAAGTTAGTTAAAACTTGCTTTTGGCACTTACTAGTGGATTTGGCCCTTTTTTTCATATCTAGGTTTTGGTGGTGTTTTTCCTTTTACAAATTTGCCAGACTTGGAGTCTTTACATTTGAAGTCTGCTTGAGCTGCTGGTAATTTAGAATGTATTCCACAAATACTTAGGCTATTAAGTTTTCTAATTGATCTGTTAGCCCTAGTTTTTTTCCCCTGATCAGATGGTTGTTTGTAGCATACGAGTTCCCAGGCACATGCATGGGAGGTATTGACTGTGCATTTTTCTGTAGCCAGAGGAAAATGATGTAGATTCAAACAATCGCCTCTTATCTTACAATTTCCAGTTGGCAGGCTTTGTTTCAGAAGACTGCTTAGATCTTTATTTTATAAACCTAAAATAGCATTCTAAGCATCTTAGCCTAATATTTCTCTATCTGCTGTGAAAGCTCATTATGCTCTGCATATATTGTTATGCAGGCTTTTCCTTGTTTCTCTTGCATTACCCATGGAGAGAGAAAAGTGAAGGAACAATGCAAACAATGTTGGTTATGACAACTGTGAGAGGTATCTCTTATGCAAACAGACAGAATGGACGGTATGCTTTGGTATATAGGTCAGCCTTTGAAATAACATAGTGGAGCTCATACGCTGGACAGATTTAGGGTTGGGATTGTACTGTTCGCCCCTTGAAACTTGAAGGATAATTGCAGTTCAGATCTGTTCAGGCTAATGTGAGTAGTCTGTTCAGTTGAAGTTTATTTTAGGAAATGTCATGTTCTGTAATTGAGTTGAATGATATAAAAGAAACAACTTTGATAAACTAAGTGTCTTAATTTGATTGAATATGACCGGTGATTTCAAGCTGCCTGAAGGAGTTGGATGATAAGTTTAAATGTTTAAGTAGAGAGAAGTAAATAACAGCCTCGTGGCTTTCCCTATTGAAGTGTCACCTGCAAAGTCTACTTCGATCAGTACTGTAAGGATAGGTATATTTTAATTTTCATATTTGCAACTTCACAGTGTTTTCAGATATCTGCTCACATAAAGTGCAGTTATATAATTGTAGTTTGACACAGCTAATGACAGGGATGCTGACCTCTGCCATCAGCAGGCAGAAAATAATGGTCTTTACTGCTCCCAATGGTTAGCCTTGCAGAATTATACACTGGATTATTCTGTGATTTGCTACCTTGTTCGAAAATACAGGAGCCTACAACTCATCTTTCTTGTATTCACTGGTAGTTGTCAGTGCAGTGGAAAAATACAGCCAGACAGCAGAGGTAAAATGATAGACTGTAGTTGTTTTTAAAAAGAGGAATAAAGAGGAGAAAGGAGGGAGAGGGAAGCAAAACCTTTCAAATGAAAAAAGCAGAGTGACATTGGGTAGAAGTGGATAAGGAGATATAATACAATGCTTTGTAAGCAGGTAACAATCCTGCTTGTAATCAGAATTCCATGGAGCAAAAGTGCATTTATTTATACTCAGCGTTTAGAGTAATTTATTGTGTAAACTTAACCCTACCATAGAGACTACTCTAAATAAAATGTTCCATGGCTGCTTACAAAGTGTACATTATTTCCAGGGGCTTGTTTCCATCCAGTCTCTATCTCAAACTCAGAATTGTGGCAAACAGGCTCTCTGAAGGACAGCTCTAAAGCTGAAATACTATGTTACTGTTTTGACAGCGTTTTAGATTGTGCTCATATTGTTTATCCTGAACCTATTTCCACCCCCACCCCCGCCCTTTAAAAAAAAAACCTTGTCCTCCACTGCATTAGAATCATACTTGAAATTTGTTACTGTTTCATAAAGGAAAGATTAAACAGTTGCATTAGGGCTGGCTGTTGATTTTCAAGTGTTAAGTCTCTTAGTTTCAAAAATACCACATATGAAGAACGGAAATGGTCTTTTCTTTCATACCTTAGTATGTAGTCTCAGAGTTGTGGGCAAGTCTCAAGTGTGCCTCCTTAAATTCCAGTGTTTCAGAGAAGAAGTGGTCCCAATTTTAGTGGAACACAGAAAATGATTTATGAATGTGCTTTTGAGAAATCTTTCTCAAAGATTTCTATAAACCAAAGCATTTGCAGTAATTTATTTTTTTCTTTCTGCCAAATATCAGTACCTTGAGAGGAATTATGTTTTATTCTCATACCAGAACGATGTGTTTCATCTCTAGAGCATTACCCTCAATCAGCCTATCATGGGGTCTTATGAAAGAGAAGTGAAACCAGTAAATTATTAAGAATGCTGAATAACTAAACACTGCAGCACATGCAGTACCTTTGGTGTTTACATTAAACCAAAGAGGAGCTGGAGCTGATTTTGAGAAGCTGATACCGTGAAAGACTGGGCAGTTCCAGCTTCTGTTGAGTTCGGGATGTGTTGGGGATGATCACACTTTACCGTGAAGAACTGAGTACCTGCTGGCCCTCAGATTCCCACTTCAACAGGACTTTCTTGTCTTGCTAAAAATGTACAAAAGCATTTGAAAAATGGACTATGTGTAAAACACAATTTATATTTAAGCAGGGAATTGTCCTAATTATGGTAGGATTTAGATTAAAATGCTTGGGTATTTAAATCCTGTATTGATGGTAGATATGAAAAAGCTTAGATGTTGGAAGTAAAAAAGCTTCCTTCAACTGCCCTCTGAGCACTGCTCAAGAGTGCCCTGAAAGCACCACTTTGCATGGTGAGAGGGTAGTCCCTGGATCAGTGCAGACCTTGGCTTCTGGAACTGACAGCAGAGGCAATTAGTGGGAGCTCTGTTTATCATTTTGAAGAGGACACATGCTCTTTGAATGTCTAGCATGGACTGCATACAATAAAATACTTACTTTAAATATAACTCAAATTTAAATGTTTTGTTGTTGCAGTTGGACTATGTGATTGTTGTAGATCCCTTCCAACTGAAACGGTCTATTCTGCTGTTTTAGCTACGCAACTACATACCAATTTTCTGCTCAAAGAATGATTTCTCATTAAAAACGTTGAGTTATAAACTGCTTCAAAACATGGTTTATAACAGATTCGCCAAATGACTCTTAATTATAGCAATGCTTCCAAAATACTTTCAGGCATGGAATTCACATCAGCTCAAATGAGATTTTCTTGATCATAATGCTTTTCCCTACAGCATTCAGTTGGAAAATGGCAGCGTTGCGTTATTCTATGGTTAGGCACAAATCATGTAGCCGTAGCAGCAGCAACAAACTCTGCCCCTCCAAAGCGGTGACTGCACGTAAGGAACTCTTGTCACCCCTTCTAATGGAGTATCTGCCATTTATGTTCATTGGTGGCAATCAGTTTTCAGTTAGCAAGTCATCAAATAAAACATTTAGCTCTTGATTTAGACCTTCAAACTTAAAATTGTTTTTCAGCAGGCATCTTGGTGCAACCCACATTTGTAGTGTCTGTGGTTTTGTTTTGCTTCTTATGTTTGCAGCAATTTATTTTTAGCATTTGAATTTCATATGGCTCTAATAATATTTATATCTTATCTTTCAATTGCACATATGCTAACACTGTTCTTGAACTGTTCATTTAGTATTTCTCACTGGGCTGCTATTTGATTTGCTACAGACCCTTGTTGAATGGTTTCCTCCCAAGGAACACGCTGCTTTCTAAGTTGCAAAACATACTTGAATTACATGAGCATCTGACAAATCCAGGTTAGTGGAAATGTCAGAATGTTTTAGCATTCACATTCTTGACTGTTAAACCACTCTCTACCAATCAAAAGTGGCACGAGTGGGTTTTTTCAAAGGTACTGCTGGCTAAGCATGGAAATTGAGCTGCTGTGGTAGTACTTTTATCTCCTGCTATTGTTGTTGATGATTATATGGTCTTAAAGGTTAAATAGAAGTTACTGTAGCTGGTATGTATTTTTGTTATATTAATAAAATCTGCAGTGAACTCCAGTTCTTATTCTAACTCCAATTCTTATGCAAGAATTCAGAACTCTGAAATCGGACAGTGATAACCTGTACTTAGGGAAATGGGTCAGTAAAGGAAGTATGAAGCCTGCAGTGTGAAGTAAAAGATTTATCTAGACAGTTCCTGCTGAAAGAGAAGATCATGTAAACATGTTAATTTCTGTTTTATCTATGCTACTGTGTATGTATATACACACATGTAGATTTCTGCTTCATTACATATATTGCTGACTTTGAAAGAAATGAACTTACTCTGAGAATGCATAATTTCTGTCCTGTACTGTAAGTAATTGGCTTTGAAGTCATATTCTGGTCACAGTTGCCAAAAGTGGGTAGGTTTGTGTTCATGAATAAGAGAAAACATTTGTTTCTCATATGATCATTGTGTTTGCATCGATCTGAAATAATAATAAATAGTAAAAGGAAAAATAATGGTGAAAAGGGATGATAACCTTTCAAAAACATATAATTGATCATTTGGCAGACAAAGTTGTGAACATTAGTCATAGAAACCTGCAGATAGTAGATGCTTAATATCAAAGCTAATGATTTATTTTATGTTAATGACTTTCTGCTAGGGCATAAAAGACTGCTCATAATGGACTCTCAGTGCTGTGTTCAGTTGCAAAGGCTAATGGGATAATCTTACCCAAAACTAAGCTTTTTGAAGTAAATCATGGTGTTATTTTTTCAAGTTAACTCTTGAAAATGTATTATCAAGTGATTCTTTAAGAACTGCTTGTAGTCTTTATAGGAAAATATAAGGCGAGTTCTTTTTTCTTCACCAGCAGTTTTCTTAATTGTGTTGGAAATGTCTGCTTTTTTTACGGTTCTGAAAAATAATATTCAAGATATGGAAGTCATTCAGTCACTTCAGTGTTTTTATCATAGGGCAATAGGTTTTTGTGAGGCACAGTTGTTTTTACGGGTTGAACAAAGGAAAAGAAGAATTATTTTTTTAGTGGCTTAGCCACTTATTAGCTAAATGGCAGTAAAACTCTCAGTTTTGCATTGAGAAGTTTTTTTAAATCATGTTTACAATTAGTTATAACCAACATTATATTTCAATAAGAGATAATTTGCCTACTAAAGTTCACATAATGTGCTAATCATGTGTAGTGGTTAATAAAGGCCTCCTATCTCACTCCCCTGATGGCTATAAAAGGCTATTATGTTCATGGCAGCAGTTCAGGTACAGCTGCTGTGTGTTAATAATGCATCATTGTCCCACTAATAAACACAGCAAAGGTCAGTAACCCTGAGCACCTAAAACACCCATTCTCTTTCCAAAATATTTATTAACACCTTAATGGTGTATCTATTCATTTTGGTTAGGATTATATCAGTTAATGACCCTCATGGAATACTGTGTGCTCAGGTTTTGCAACCTCCATGCTCTTATGGGCTGCTGCACTCATCTTTCCTCCTAAACACTTTTCATCACAACTATGTGTTGCTTTTTGAAGACTAGCACGAAGACTAACACTTCATGGTCACCTTATGATTAACTTGCTTTGTTACTTAGTTTGGCAGTTTTCATTTTTTTCCTTACCTAATTTAAGATTCTGTCTAGAGACTGAATTTTCATGACTTAAGACACTTTGTAGAAATTCTGTGTGCTAAAAAAACTATGTAACTGTGGAGCAGACATTGACACATGCATGCACAGAGACATGCATGTATACATGTGTGTACATGAGCACTACTTCCCCTAGGTTCCATGCATAATTTTATACTAGTTACTTATGTTTTCCTTTTTAGCATAGATTGCTGTGTTCATAAAGGTTTTTTAACATGCATTTTCTGCAGACAAAGAACATACTCACATGGGATTTCCATTTTGCCAGGGAAACATGCAAATCAATAGGCCAGCACTTATCTACATTAAAATTAGGTACACTGTAATTTATGGGTGTAGTGATATTGTATTTGTCTTGCATAGCCTCAGATATTCTTTAATGTAGCCAGATTCTGTGTGTGTAGAGAAAAGCAAAAGTGTTAATTGAGCAAAATCTCATTTTCTCATCTTGTAGTATTGTCTTTTGTTATCTGTTACTCATTTTGAAAACCTGATTTTATTTTTCTCGTGCTGTGTGATTTACAAACAAATGTTTAGAGGGCAGAAAAATACTAATACATTTCCATCAAGAGCAATGAAAAAGCTTAACTAGCTGAAGGGTTTCTTTTTGGTGTAGCACATAGCTTCAATGACACATTTGTCATGCTTTAAATATATAATACATACAATAAAATATGTACAGGCACAGTTGTGATATATGTAGTGTCTGGCTCCATTGCTATTGTTTGTAGTCTCTACGGTTGTCATACATTGTTCTTTGCACATCATACCATTACAGCAGAATTTGACACAATTTCTAGCTTTCAGTCCTGCACCATTTTCATTGCACAATATACATGAGTTTGACAGGGTGTGTTGAGGACAACTCTGGCAAGCAATTGATATTTTGAAGTGGCAAGCGTTTCAGCAGCTGCCTGCTTGTGAGAAAGGAATGATAAGGTATACTGTATTGTTAGTTTCAGGCAAAGCATTAAGGTTTAAGCTCTGTAAAAATGTACACATTATTCGTCAGTGGTGAAGCAAGCCTTTTATGTTTTTTAGAGCTTAGCTCTCTGGCTGATGTGAACTAGAATGACATTGGTTTAATGGTCAGTAAATGAATAGGAGTACTTTGAATTTGAACCACTGCCAATTTTGCACCAACAAAGAGACTGACAAAAGAAAGATTTTATGTGAAAGCAAAGCACAAGCAATGTTTGGGGAGGTGGGGAGAGGGGCAGAGGAACCCAACAGAAATATTCTCTAACGCGGCCTTGTAATGATTCTAAAATTGTTAAAACACATCCATTTTGCATGGCTCATCGGCTACAAACCTAAGCTGTTTCATCTAATGTTCTTTAAAACCTGTTGTATACACATAGTCTTTTAGAATATATTCATATGGAATTTACAGTGTGTTTTTCTAAATACCACACTGTGCCCTGAAGGCCTGCTGGCAGAACATCAGAGTTGTCCACTGCTGGAGTTCCCAAGTCTCTCTCTATCTGGTAGTGGGAAATTGTAGTTTAATCAGTTATGGCACTTTCAGTGTGTAACATTCATTAGTAAGGCAATTTGTCATGACTGTTAATAGTCAGGATGCATCTGCTCTCTCTTCAGTTATGGAGTGTGATAAGCAAGAGGGCAAATATTTCAATATTTAATAATATTAGCATGTTTGGAAACTGTAATTCAAGGTTAGTGCTCAAAACACAAACATCAGATTATTGACAATCTATGTATTTTTACCGGTTTTACCTCTGCAGATTGCATTTGAAAGTACCCTAATGCTCTTACAAGTTGTGTGTTATGTGACTGGGTATTAGAAAGTAAATGTTAGCATCTTCAATGTTTATCAAAGACTTTTCCTCTGTTTTCCTCTGTAAATTGAAAGGTAGGATATTTTCACGGAGTTGCAAATACCTGTAATTATTTTGCAGTGTATCAGTAATAAATTGTTCACAGTCTCATTTTTGGCAGTAGCAGACCTTTCTCAGTGTTAGTTTTGTGTCTGGGCAGCTTATAATGTCATGTTATAAAAGATATTTGAAGCCTACCAAATAGACAACATGCAATTAGAATAATGTTCTCTTCTCACCAAAAAACAGCTTGTAATCATTGTTCATTGTTCTAAATATGAAAGGATAAATTGTTTCCTACAGCCAAGAAGGGTTAGAGAGGGTTTTTTTCGCATATATCTGATAACCCTCATGTATTACATAATATGATAGCTTCACTCACAATAGCTTTGTGACACATTTTAATTTTTAATGAAAAGCCCCCAAAATTTTAACATAATTATTTCTTTAGAAACCGAGCCCAATCTTGGTAAAATCCGTTCTTGCTAGTAACAAAAGCTGTTACTGTTTAAGTTCCTGTTCAGCAGTTAGTTGGTACGCTTCACTGGATGTTGTCAAAAAGGCTTTTCTCTTGATTGACAACCCTGTAGGAATGTGAATGGAGATTTTAATTGCATATCATGTGTGCATATCAGAGTGAGTGGATTCACTGACTCTGCTTAGCTCTGTATCTCTACAGGTCAGCCATGCCAAAACACTTCTTTTTTTAATAAGCAACTGATATATTTTCCAATGAGAGAGGAAAAGGGCATCCAAGTGAAGAAGGCACTGTAAAGCAAAAGGTTGCTGTGAATTTTGGAAGACAAATGTGTGCAATAAATTTTTAACACAATTAAGAGGTGTTTTGATGATGTAAATTCATATCAAGTCTACACTGACCAAAGACTGCTAGAAATGTGTTTATCTTTTTTTTTCTTTTTTTTTTTAATTTTTTTTTTTTTAATTTTTATTTTCAAGAGTACTTTGAACAAAATCAGTTTAAAAAAAACCCCAGAAACGTAGAGTGGAAAAATTTACTGAGGCAGGTTGCCCTTGAGTCTTGCCCCCTTATAGAGACAAGGGGAAATGATGGGAGTTTTCCTTTATATTGAGAGCTAGTGGGGTTTCTTTTTCATACTGTATTTGATGCACATTTTTTGGGGCAACACTGTTAATTTAGGGGGAGATTTATCTCGATAAGGACCTCAGTTTCAAGTCTGATACTAAAACCAAGTTCTGACATCAACTGTAATGCAACTTTAATATTTTTTTTTCCTTAAGAACAGTAAATGATACATCTCTACAAAATAACTCTGCTAAACAGACCCCATTATTTTCCATAACCAAGAACAAAAAAAATATCAAAGCCAAATATTTGTTATTATGAATGATAATTATATGTCAATATCTTAAATTGGAATCCAGGTTTCATTTTGCATCAAAAACCACAGCATTGGTTGTATTATTTTGAAAACTTATAAAGCATCAGCAACTGAAAGCATAGCTACAAGACAGTTGTGAGGAACTTTTAGCTGAGTTTGTGTTTTGTTCCAGTATAGGGACATTAAAATCTAAAGGAGGATGACAGTTGCATTTTTCTGTGAGGACCCCTGGGAAGAAATTGTTACTTAGTTACAAAGTTTCTTTCCTCTTTTCTCCTGGTTTGTTTTGAATGAAAAGCAAATTTTGCTCTTTCACCCTTTGTGTAAGGCCAGCTCTGACTTTCAGGTTATGTTTGTGTAAAAAGTGTAGGAGGAAAGGATGCTCACCACTTGTTGAAGGCACATCAAATGGTCTGACAGCATGCTGGCACCTTTATGGAGCCTGTTTGCTCCTGTGCTGGATTAAAGTGTATTTCACCCAACTGCATCTTGAACATCAGTGAACCCTCAAGAGTGCTTAAAATAAGTGAATACCTTAAGAAGAAAACCAATGAGATTTACTTTATTTCTAATGAAGAGATCACTTTTGATTTAATATATGACATTGATGTATGGTTGGATCTACTAGAATCTGACACTACTATGGGTTGTCAAGCTTTGTGAGTAAAAAATAGAGCATCAGGTCCACAAGACTCAAGGGAAAATTCCAGATTTTGAAACTTTAAACCTGTATGAAATGAAGAATTTTTAGTTTTTTTTATCAATGTTGAGGAAACAATCTACTTAGATTTTGCAACATTAAATACCAGAGCCATTTTTGTAAATCACCATAGTAGCTCTTGAAATAAAGTTGAAAAATTGCAACATTGATGTCATGAGGACTTCATTTTTCAGGACTTGGTTAGGTTACAAAGTCAGACACTTTAATGCTGGGGATGGCAGATTTAAAGATGTCTTGTTTTTGCTCTTTAGCATGTTATTATCAGCAGGAATTTGAGTGAAATAGAGGATGTGGAATGAATGATCATGCCATTGCAACCTTATCATTAATGCAGCTGCAAATTGCACTGGAGTAAAACTTTTGGGCAGCCTCAAATTTGCATTTTTTACATTTTGATTACGTGACTTTCTAACGCAAATAATATTGTTTCAAAAATAATTCCTTTGTGTGTATTTTGCTGATTCATTTGATCATATGCATGTCATTCATTGCTACTGTCTCTTAGGAGTGTCCGAGTTTTTTCAGCTTTGCCGCACAGATTTTTCTGTTGCAGAGTTAACTCCTTTTTAGTAGCAGGAAAAATTTTGACATGGTGAGTGAAGTGAGAACCAAGTCTTGGTGTGGCTAGGAAGATCTTGGGCTCTCACTTACCAATCTTTTCCTTCTGATACTTTGGTGCAGGCTGTCATGACTCATGCATTACGTTCTATGGGTTTTGGATTGAACATGAGAATACCTGTGTTTTTATTTTGTCACGATGCCCCCATTTTGGGCTGAGGAACTCAAGCACATAAGTTAAGGCCTTAGCATTTTCTAAACTTTATCTCTGAATAAAAAGCACTTCTCTATCTCCATATCTCTTCTTCTCCTGAATTCAAAAGATGTCCTGCAGATAATGGAGCTGGTTGAGTTTCCTTAAGGCTAAAAATTCTCCAACTCTAAATACATATTGTGACCAAAATTGCAGTCACACGTACTATAGTTAAACCTACAATTGTAAGTAAGAGAAAGGCTATTTTGCATGTATTATCATATATATAGTTACTATGCTTATAGAAATAATTAAAGAGGTATCTGTTAAATATATGCTTATACTAAACTTTCCAAATTTGTATAAATTCTTTCAATTCTAGTAAAACCAGGGGATTTAGTTAAAAATCCTTAGAGCTCGTCCTATGTCATTCTTCTTTGGAGCTAGAGAGGAGTCTATGTATATAATAATAAAAGCTCAGAGAAAAAATATTTTTGAAAAGGACAACTAAATTACTCAGCAGAATCCATTGCCCTTTTAAGAATGCTTTCTCAAGGCAGAGTACTTTCTCAAATGGAACATTACTTTAGTGGAAATACTAAAGTAGCATTCTCAGACTTGGCTGTGGTTTATTAACTCCTCAGAAATTCAAAATGTAAATGTTAATATTTACTGCAGAGTAAAATAGTTCTGAATTTGGGAGGAATTTAAAAGGTTTTGGTTGGAGCAGAGAACTGCAGACTTTCTAGGAACAAGTTTATGACAAGTTATTACAAGTTTATTAACCTGCTGCTTCCTACATGGTTGCCTGGGATTCTAGCAATGTTGGAAGCTCTTTGTTAGAGGTGTAAGTATATTCTGGAGCAATGGGGCACACTGATGTACCAGGCCTGGAAGTTAATTTTCTACCATTTTCCACTCATCAGAATCTTTCCTTATTATTACTACTGAGCTTGTAATGTACCTGTACAAAGTTTAGTAGTTAAAAAAAATCACGGAATCACTGAATATTCTGAATTGGAGAGTGTCATAATCTTCAGGTCCTACTATCCTGGATAAGGATGAAATGTTTTGAGGAAACATGAGCTTTTCACACACACTGGTAGTGCATGTTCAGTCAAGTGTGGGAGAGAAGAGCAGGGAAGGGGAGCACTCAGTGTTTAAGGAACTCATCT
The DNA here is from genome assembly GCA_013397555.1 of Urocynchramus pylzowi. NCBI lineage: Eukaryota > Metazoa > Chordata > Aves > Passeriformes > Fringillidae > Urocynchramus > Urocynchramus pylzowi. The sequence goes on from VZRH01005110.1 coordinate 2,698,512, forward strand.
AAGAAAATGAGCTGGGTCTGTGGTCCTTCATGCTGGTTCAAGAAAGAGTTTGTATTTCACTATCACTGAACACCAGTTTCTGTCATGCCAGGATACTTCTTTCTCCCTTTATGTTTTGAGTATTCACCCTACAGGGAGGCTGTACTTTGAGAAGAGAGGTAAATTGCAACATTAGTCTATCTAATTTAAGTCATAGATAGATAGACATAAGTCTATCTAATTTTGGAGATTTAGGAATTTATACTAGAACAGAAGAAAAGATGGAGATATTCTGTAGAAAGAAGATTTTCTGACTGGTCTTGGCTAAAGCTGGATACCATTTCCACCAGTATGGACACCTAAACTGTCTCCAGGGAAAAGCTGACCAGCTGACTCAGATGAGTAGGGACATCATCAGAGGGTCCTGAAGTACCTATACTGACAATGGAGAAGGGGTATGTAGAGTGTGTCCCAGACAGACTAATTTTCACCCTGAAAAATTAGGGTGAAATCTCATTAAATCTCATTAAAAACTTCACCCCTGAGTTTTTGGGGTGAATTGAAAATCTCAGGTTCACAGACCTAGTGTGACAACATGTCTGCTTTAAGGAAAACAGTCATATTCAGATTTAAATGACAGCAGAACTATAATGATCAGGAGAGATCAACTGAAGTAGTGCTGGGTGATGTTAAAAGTCATGTGAATGTGGGTTTGCAGAAGTCTTTGTGGTACAGATATGGCTTTTACTGTGAACTTGCATGACTCTAGGCAATGTTTGTTGGCTCATGGGACAAACTCCCCATGCTGTAGGGGTTTCTTTGCGAAGTACTTTTTGTCTTAGTCCATGAAACATCATAATAGCTATTCTATTACTGCATTCGTCTGCTATTTTCCTTACTCATGTTCTGTAGAAAGTCCTGACCTCCTGCAACAGAGACTGATTTACCATTTCCTACCAGGAACTTTCTTTTAAGAAGGTCAAATCCAAAAAATCAGAAAATCCTTTTTTTTTTTTTTTGACCATTATATAGATGAGATCTCATAAGAGAAATGGGGAAAAGTAGTGTAACCAAAAATAGATCATGGTAAGAGAGAGAGCAGAAAGAGCAGTCTCCAAAAACGGATGTAGAGATTCTTCAACACAAATTTAATTGTGGAGTAGAACTAGAGAAACACTGTGAGATGCTATGTCATCTCCTGTCCCATTCCCCACATCCCTTCCTCCTCCATTTCTGAAAAAAATCGCTCTTCTCCCCATCACAACTTTCTGTCTCGTAACTTGGATGAGAACCTTGTTCTTCTCGACAGCAGATCTTATTTCAGTCCTTATCTGGTGGTTCAATAACTTATGCCTCTAGCCCTTAAAAAAAAAAAAAAAATCTGATGAGTTTGAAGTACAAGGAGCAGACTGCTCAGATATGTGAATTCTTTTTCCTTCAGGGCCACTCCATAGTACTCCACAAAGATAATTTTACTATTTGGGTTTTGATTTTCCCTCCTCTTGGGGTTGAGAAGAGAGAAAACTGAGAAAGTTTCTGTTTAGCTGAGAAACCGGCAAAAAATTCTGCTATACAGAATAGTTAAAAAGAACTAGCTTAAGATTATTAACCACCCAAGTGCTGAAGGACTTGAAAGGACTTGTTTATACCCATAAAAGTAGGGAAGAGAAAGGTAAGAATTAGAGTTGGAATTCTATATTTAGTTTGAAATTTCTAGTGATGGCAAAATATTTTGTATATAGGATTATTACTTTTTGGCAAGCCCTGCTATATCTAAACACTTTTGGGTGGGCTAAGGATGAAGTTTCATTTTAACTCTTAAAGAATTTCCTTGCTTTGTGGTTTTAAACTTTAGATTATATTAACATTTCATGAGCATCAATTTTTTATGGTACAATTCCTTTGTAGAAGATACTGTTTTTACACAGAAGTAGTGCTAAGTCTGTTGCATTAGATTTTACTAGGTAAACTTCATTATATTTGTCCTGACAAAGATTTGTATCATCTAGGATACAGAACTGTGACAAGATGCTTGTGAAAGAATTAAACAAATCTTGTATTTTCTTACCATTTTTTTCCCATTATCCTAGGAAGTAATGCCACCACGTGCAAAACTTTACCCTCTTGGTGCTTTATTATATGGGCTGAAATACACTTGTGAATATCTCATTACATTCTGTGTGCACCACTTGCATAGGACTGCCAGCATCTGTCACCAGTCCTGCCTTGATACAGTTTCCCATTCTTAGTATCTTGTGTTTAGACTTCATGCAGCACAAGTACAAAGCTGCTGTCTTTTTAGTGTTGAATTTTAATATGTTTCAGCCTTTTTAATGATTTTATTACTGAACAGAATTGGACTTTTTTTTTTGCAGATACCATAGTATTTGAAAAAGTCCCTATTCTTTCCTCCCTTGAAGTGTTTATAGTACATTGTGTACTTCTCTATGTATCCAAGTCTCCAAATTAGTTCTCTGTGTATATGAGTCTCCAAATTAGTTTGCATAACCTCTGTTATAAAACTCCTTTTCTTCCACCACTACTCTGAAATTGCCTTTCATACTCAGTGTAACCTATGAATTGGTCCTGCAAGTGAGTCATTCCAAGGTTGTTATTCTTCCCTTATAACTATATTTAATAGAAAATACTGTGCTCTATGTTATGTCCATCTTGTTCAGATAGAACACTGTCTGCTGAGATGGAAAAGCGGAATGCAATATCAGAATACATTTAAATGTAATAACATCTCTGGAAAATTTCTTTTTATGGTACGGAAATAACAGCTCTTTTGCCATTATCACTGCTTTGGCTTTTAGAGCCTTGTGGTACCAGAGTATTTCAATGACTGGCTTGGCCTTGCAGCTTTTACCCTAGGAAAAATGCCACTGATGTCCAGAGGAGTTTTGCATTCTTCAAGGACTGCGATTTGGTCTCTGGTGGGCTATATAGCCCTGTCTTAGGAACCCTTTTTCCCTGCATAAAACATTACATAAAATTTAGTGGTTTATCTATCCTGCACATTTCTTCTATTAACAAAATGATACACCTGGGGTTAATTTTCAAGATTATTGCATTTTATACTTACTGACCCTAAAGAAATCTTACTGAGAACATTAAATTCATTTTCTACTGAGTGTTGTTTTTCCTATAAGTACATTAACCCAGTATTAGCTATCACACTTACAACATCACATTTTATCTGGCCCTCCTGCAGTTGCAAAAATGTGACTGAAGTTCATTTGACTTACTCTTTCCTCAAAAAATAATCAGTTAGTTTTATTTTCCCTGTGTAGTGGGTCAATTCGAGGGGAATTTCATTAGTAAGACAGAGACCCACACAAGCTGTGCATCTGGGATAAGAAACAAATGCACAAACACACAAACCTGCCACCTCTCTGCTATTGTCCCTGTAGGACTCCCTCCAGGTCCTTTTCCTGTTAAGTAGGATAAAGAGTGTTGGAAGTTGTAAGGGAACTTGCACTGAACTTCAGTAGCTGAGGAAAACTCATACCAGAAATCTTGTTTTTGTTGTAAAATAATTACACATCTTTCCATCCACATGTTCTCACCGGATCTTTCAGAAACATGTGACTCACACAAAGCTGTGATGCTCTCACAGTGTGATTCAGGCTGCTGCCTGCCTGGGACATCTCGAAGACCAACTGTTACTACTTGTAAAAATTTCCTTTTAATGTTTCCTTTAAATTCCCCTTTCAAAATTCAAAATCCTTGCATAAGTAGCTACATGTCATTAAAGAATCTGTGTATTTTCTTGATACAGGGAGTTTGTTCACTGTTCCTTTGATCTTTTTCTTGACCTTTTTCTATGTTACAGTTTTGTTGCTGTGATCTACAGCAGGCTGTGGGTGTGGTTGAGTGCTGGGTAATGTGAATTTGTGCTACTGTGCTTGTTGTAGAGTAGCATTCCATGCAGATACTCCCATGCCTACACAGGATACCTTTGTGGAATGATACTCTGCTTTGAAAGCAAATGGACATTACAGCTTTCTAGTCTTTCATACTAAGTTCTTGTTGTAACTGGTGATCTGCTCTGGTTTGTCATGTGTCTGCAGGAAAAGTACCAAGCAAAGAGGGGGCAGAATTCACATTTAGTTACAATTTTTAATGGATTTTAGCCAGTTCTGAAACTGCACCCTAAAGTTACATGGGGATTTTTCAAAATAGAGGATGTCCTTCAAGTTCATATGGGTGCTAATGTGTTTGTGTGTGCAAATCCCATGTATATGGGTACCTTAGGTATATTTTGAAAATAACCTGTAGATGCACTATTAATGCAAATAATTAAGGAATGAAACATCCTGAAATTCACCAAAGGATGTGATTCCAGTGACAAGCAGTTCTACTTAAAAAGTGAGATTGAATATGGTTCCGCGTTGGCAGGCTTGGCTAACTGGAGTGTATAGCAACCATTCCAGTTTGCAGTAGTTCTAAGTCTGGCTTTAGAAGTGTTTCAGGAATCATTTTGAAGTAGAAATCTGAGAATATGAGATACACAGAAGGAAATGTTTCTGTCTGTCATGAAAAATCTGTATCTAGCTAGAGGCTGCAATGATTGTGAAGAATGATAGTATCTCAGATATGCAGAATGCATTTTTGACTGTCAAAATTTGCATATATTTAATGCATTGAACTGTTTTAAAAACAGTATTCTTAGAATACTTGTCAAAATATTTTCTATAATGGATGAATTTAAATCTAATTAACATATTCATGTTTTAAACTTATTGGCATTTTTTTGTCCAAAGAAGTGCATAATTTATACTCATATATAAATATCTTATACATACTATATTCAGAGGAAGTATATAGCTCAGGTTTAAATTGAACTTGGATGATGTTCAGTCATAATACATCTTACTCATCGATACAACTTTCTGTAGTTGTTCATCAATATTCTCTCAAAGAAGAGGATAAATGTTTTATACCTACAACCTGTCTCTTGTAGTTGGGGTTTTTAATGGTGGAATAAAAAAATTGAGGTAAAGCTGCCTCAGATACTTGTTTTGTGCAAAACTTGTTCTGTGTGTGCAACACTTAAAAATAAAGGTGCAAGAGCAAATAGTTGAGATGTCAGGTAAGATGACATCTGTATAAGCTCTCTGCTGAGTTCTGAGTAATCTTTTGTTAGTTCCCCCAATAACTCAGTCTAATCTAATACAGGGATGTAAGCGATATCATGTAATAGGTTTTTGGAATCAATAAATATGCCAAGGTTTTGAATTACTAGCAGTGTAGATGTGGCTGATAAGCTCAATTGTTGGAAAACTGATCCCATAAAAGTGAAAAGTGAGATCTTTAAAGAAAAAATCAGATGAAAGCCAAGTCTTTTATGAAACAGAAATAAAATGTGGCCAAGTTCTACTTTGCACAAATTTGGGCAAATAAGTAATGATATGATAGAAAGAAATATGCAAGTTTAGCAGTGATATTGTTCAGGATCCAGGTTGTTAACAATGGATAAACAAGAATTCTGGGTTAAAGAAATGAGATATCAGTTTTCTCAATCTTCAGAACATCTTTAAAAAACTGCCTTGGTGTTAATATTTAAATTAGAGACTTAGATGTAATTGTGCCAAAGGTCTGTTTTCTAAAGCTTAAATAAAAGCAAATCTTTGGGATAGGAATCCTCCATAAAACTGGCATGAATGGTTTAGCAGTAGAGATAGGTAACATATGTTTCCTCAAAGTATCCTTTTCTTTGTTCATCTGACTTGCCAGTGTGCCTTAGTTTGTGATGCCAAGCATCTAAAATTAATGTAACATCTTATTAAAAAGATGGTGAAGTTTATGCATGGTATGCTAAGCTTGTGCATAACCACAGGTACATAAATTCCATGTTGAAGGCATCTATGTGTAGCGAAGATTTTTCTAATGTTGAACACCTGGGATTTCTGGTGTCTGCTACTGGTCTTCCTTGGCTGAGGTTCCTTGTTGTAACATCCCATTCTTCACTGGATATGGATTGAACTATGGGGCTTTTGCCCCACTGTTCACCAATGAATTCACCATCTGTTCCATGGGTGCTGGCATTTCTGCGTTTTTATTTGTACCACTGCACGATGTGGAGGCTGACTGAGAGGGGAGCTGTTGGGATTGAGTGTGTTGTCAGTGCATTTTTTTGTGGAGAATGGATAACAATTCCTCCATGGTATATATTTTACTGGAAGTTCTGTGTATAGTGGCATTTGTAGCACTGAGACATATTTAATGAAGAGAATATATTTTGTAACTTTGGCCGTTTTGGTTCGGTACTCATCATTTATTTATATGCTGGTAGCATCCATATTTAGTGCTGTATAAATTAATAACACTATATTTAGTAAATATGAACTATAATCATTGTGCTGTTTAATTTGGGTCTAATAAGTACTTGCCAGACTAATGTGTAGTCATGTAGTTGGGCAGATGTACAAAAATGTCATTAACTTGTTTTGATTTGCAGACAGTGATGTATGTGGCAATGTCTGTGAATACTCCTGCTTTTCTTACACCACAGCTACCTCATTTGCCAAATATGGCTATGATCCTTTGTCCATGTTAATTGAGAATGGCATCCTTATTCATCATGTGCAGGGTTTTTTTCAGCCATTAAAATGCTGTCCAAAGACTACTCAACTGAGGAAAACTACAGAATAATACAGAGTGCTTGTTTATCTGTTGTTGTAAGCCTTCTGTTTTATCCCATTGTAATGAATGAGAAAAGGAACTCTCACATGTGAATGCAATGCTGTTGTAAAGAGCACAAATTCCTTTTGGAACATCAGCATTAATTATTGGACTGAGACTTGCCTGAAATATTTTCATCAGCCATGTCTCTGTTTAGTGTTTCTTCTTATTTTCTTTGACCTTCTGAAAAATAAGTGAAAAATGGATTAAGATAATTTACATTAGTTGCCAAAAACTGTGTTTATTTCTTTGATAATAAGGGTTTCCATTCCTTGATTAAATTTATGTTTATATTTGACATTTTTCAGGGATGCATAAATTCATATGACAGTTGAAGTCTACATACTCCCAGTACCTAGTGCCAGGTTGAGTTGAATTTGGACACGTCACATAAATAAAAGTGGTTTTATGTTTCACCTTCATCTGGTAGGTGAGCACTCCACCTTTTCTTGTGAAACATAATCGGTTTTGACATGGCAAAATTAGATCCTGGCTATTTATTATCTGCTGAAATCAAAAACCATAACTGGGAAAGCATGTGGTAAGTCCATTGGAACAGCTTGCATGCAGAGAGGAAAAGAGGAGGCATTCCAATTTTATAAGCTCAAGGTGATTTTCTCTAACACCTAAACCGTTTTAATTAATTACCCTGAAAGATTGAGTAAATTATTATTTGAATACTTTATGGCATTACATGTTAACATTTCAAGGACAAAGTGCTGTACTTAGCTTTTCAACAATGCTTCGTCTGTCAGAATATATCTTCTGAATTTATGTAGTATACTGCACTGTAAAGGGTAGTCAGAATTTGAGTACTATGACATATTACAAGGAACTGAAATGGGAACCCTAATATTTATGGACACCTGATAGGGACCTACAAATTAAGAAAACCAAGAATTAAGATTTTTAAAAATATTTTCCCTACATTTTTTTTAATGTGAAAGTAATAATGGAATGCTATTAAAATGTTAATAGTATTGCAGGTATAGGCTTTGCTGCTAACAGCATGTCCATGGAGTACAGCCCTCCATATTTGCAGGGTGAGATGCTATTTCCCTTGCCCTGCTTACACAATATGCAGAGGATCTATGTTTTCTCTTCCTTTATGACTTCCATGTTTGACACTTCAGCTTTGGAAAGAAGGTTTATGATATGAAACCAGTACCTTCGTGGTGGATATACCTACATGTTTGAAACAACCTTTTTGAATCAGTGGAGTATGGGAAATGTAATAGGTTGTTTAAATGGTGTTTGTAACCAAAACATCAGCTGTACTCCACAAATATAATCCTTCTTCCACTGGAAGAGCACACAACCTTTTAGTAACTTCAGCCTAGCATCAGTAGATTAGATCAAATCCCCATTTACTGCATTATATTAATATTTTCAATGGCACACTAATCCAAGAAATAAATGTGTCAGTTTCTATGGCTACCCTGTAATGGCCATGGCCATAAGACTGTGCCTTAAGGCCACATAAAAGACTTAATGTACAGATTGAATAGAAGCACATTATTTATTACTAAGCTATCAAGCTGAGAAAATTTAGTGATCTCATTTTTTAGATTTGCTCATTTGACCTGGGCCAATTTGCTTGGATGATAATATTGGGTATTTAAAACCACAATGTTTTCTCAGTTTTAAGGATAAAGTGATTCACACTAATCTTTCAGAACAATTTTGTGGAATTAATGATTTTTATGTTCCTATGATGTGTACTGATGGATCTTTGCATTTTTTGTGGTTTTCTGTGGAAAATCAGGCAAGACTCTTTCAGACTTTGAATGAATGTGTTGGAATTCAAGTGTACTGCTATACAAAGTAGGGGAGATGCTTCTCCTCTCACATCTTCCCCCCAGCCTCATGATATGTTGAGACATTTGAGTTGTAAATAACTTGAAGTAAGATGAGGTGACCAGCAAGAGCCACAGGGCTTCCCCTGACCCTAGAGAGTCTTTGCTTCTTCAAAGATGGAGCACTGGAACTGCAATGTGCTGGTATATTTCCCTACTTGGGGACCCCACGTGCAGCTTAACTCCCTGAGATGTGTGATGCAAATCTCTTCCCCCTCTGCCTGGGATAACTTTAATATATTGCTCATACGGTAAAAAAAAACCAAACAGTCACCTTTGGTGTACATTAATCCCCACCACAACTTGGCTTCCAAAAGCAGTGATGGTGTGCACAAGGGAAGGGAGAAGGTGCAGTCCAGGGCATTTCTGTGCTCATTCATACTAGAAGGATCAGAGTCCTTAGAAATGGATTACAGGACTAAAACACTCAGGATACTCTTTGGCTGTAAATAAACATAAAATGACTGGAGGGACTGTTATTAGAGAAGGTCTGGGGTCAGAGCCCTCAAATACTTACCTAGCAGATGGGAGATGGTGGGAGAAGGGAGGCAGAGTATTGTGAGAACAGTTTCCTTCTCAGAGTGTTACTCCCCCTAGCAATACTTTGGTAAGTGGGGATTGTATCTACTTGAATGCAGACTACTGAGTCACCAAATAATATAACTTTGCTAAAAAATTGTTTCTGAAATATGATTTGAGGAATCTACAGTTTATTTTCTTTCCTGTGCAGAATTTGTGGTTATCACATCATTTCCAAAAGGTTTGTTGAAAGACAAAATTGTTCTTATAAAATACTCTTTTACACTTCCTAAGAGAACTACTAATAACACTTTTAGACTGCGACACTTGCCAAGAGCTGACATTTTCAGAATTTCAAATGTCAATAAAACTGCTTAAAACCTTGTAAGGAGGCTGAGTGAAGACAAGAGAGACTTAGCAGAACATATTAGTGGTTTTAACACGTGTCTGCTTAAGCCTTAAAATTTATGTTCTGAAAAGGCCCATTTCTAGCAAGTCACAATAACCTTCATGACAAGTTTCATCAACATAAATGCTAAAGATGAGTGACAGATATGTATAGCATATAGCTTACATGGAATGTAAATAAAAGCTTTAACCCATTGCAAAAAAAAAAAAACAAACAAAAAAACAAACAAAAAAACCCCCACAAAAACAATAATGTGTTCATGAAGTAATATAGACCTAGAAAAGCAGAAGGTAACATTTTTGTCACCTCATAATGGCTAGCATTTACACGGGGTTTTTGGTGCATGTTTGCCATTACAAACACTACATTTGCTCTTAAGTATGTTTGTCCATTCAGGCACACCTAGCATAACTAACAAATGGTTATTACAAAGTCTCACTTGAGGTTAGAATATCTGATAGGAAAATATCTGGAACTATTTACAGTGTAAATGTTAGAGGAGAGAGGAGATTCTGGGCCTGTATGTGTTGAGCAAAAAACCTAGTAATGTAGGTATTTTGTGTTATAAAACAGCCCCTGCACTGTGTGAGATGTAGTGTTTCCATACACTAAATTTACTAGAGACAAATGTTTTGTCCCTCCCATGCAGCACCTTTATGCTGTGTGTTCTCTACATAGAAGGCACCTGGTGTGCTGAGTAGGTCATTATGTTAGGGACAAAGGCTTATGCAGCAATGCAGTTTAAACTGCTGTCGCTTCTCAAATTTTGTTTCTTGTCTCAAGAGAAAAAAATATTCAAGATTTCATCAGCTGCCTGTAAAGAACTAGCCTTTTACATTCAGTCTCAGTATAGTGGTATTATCAGGGCAGCCTTTCTGAAAGAGTTCAGGGTACAGTGCGAATCTATGGTCACAGCCATTTTGGCAGCACTTTTCATAATTAGTTCAGATGCTGTCTTGTACTTTCTAGTTTAGCAATGTTGGTAGAGAAATGAATGGCAAAGAAAACAATCTCAGTTAAGGCCTTCTGCTTGAAAAAAATGTAATGCTTCTAGGAACAAAGTTATTTACCATGTGGACTAAGTCATCTTGTTGTATTAGTGAATTCTGTAAAATACTGTGTATAGCATTATTATAAGCAAATGAGACTTTCCAAGTAACAAGTGCCCTCTGTTTAAACAAACAATTTCCTATGCAAAGGTTAAACCCTGAGATATTTTTCTTGTTCGAGTCATGCTCCTGACTTTGGAAAGTCACCAAGCAAGTGTGCTTAAAAAAGAAAATGTGAATGGAAAATTCTGAAGCATTTTGCCCTTTTGGTTCCTAAGAGTGAGCTATCGTTTCTCTCCACTGTGGTCATTAATAATGACAGATGTATGTGGTGCAGAGTTCACCTACATTATTGTCAGTAACAGGGATAGAGAGGGAATATTTATTGCAGCAGAAGGAGGGAGGGGAAAGACATGATGTTGAACCAGAAGACAAGAGCAGAGTTCAGTGTTTTTCGTTTGGGTGGGGAGGAGGGTTAGCAGAGAGCATGCGCAAAGGTTTCTTAGAGACTGACACAGCTCTCACTGAAATCAGCTGAAATACTGCTACAGGCTGCTGTGAAAGGTGGATTGATTGGATCTTTAATATGTTGTGCTTTACAGTACTTCAGTAACACAGATTTATTTCACCTCAGCAAAAGCTGTTATTGCTTTAGGTTTGCAAACAAGTATGGTAACACTTTATTTATTTATTTATTTATGTTAAACTGGTCAGGAATGATATCATGATCATAAACTGATAAAAGGACACTCCTTGACATCTATTAATTTTGAAAATATAAGGAAGTATAACTTTGGGTTGTGCACCTGTTTTGTAGCACAACTTCCAAATCTTTTTGATTGTTATTACATTACCCCTTAAAGAAAAAAATAATAAAAGAGTTTCTCTCTTATTCTGCTATATGAAAAAAAACCCATGGCATCCCACAGACTTGTGGGAAGACTCATGAACTGACAGTATGTGGGCATCATTACATGCCCACTGGCCTATGTTTCATGCCACCCATCTTTTGTCATTTAACTGTGTCTTCAAGAATACTTGGAAGTCAAGGAAGAGAGGTTGCATCTCCAAAGTGACCATTTAAATATTAGGAGCTTGAGTTGGTGACTGAACTTGGCCTGCAGGTTGGCGTACAGTTTAAAAATTCATTGAGGAGATGGGCAGTAAGTCCAAAAGTTCATTTGGTAGTGAATGATGTCTGGATAAAAAGTTTGAGAATATGAAAGCATGGTGTAATTTATTTATCACCTGAAAAATTATGTTCTACTTAAATTATTCACAGATGAACTTAATGTAGCATGAAAGACAAATAGATGAAACTGGGATGTCTGACTTCTTGCAGAAGTTTGGACCATTGTATTTCACTTTTTAAAAGATTTATAAATTGCCCACTTTAAATACACCCTTCAACTAGTCACTGTATCACAGAGTTTTGTTTAGTAAGTAGCAATATTAAGTTACATAAGCTCTGGTATTGTTTTAATATGCAGACATAGAGTTTTGGACCCATGAAGGGGAAAAAGCATCCTTAGGACCCATTTTCCTGATGGCAAGCTGTTACACAATGTGTGAAAGTTTGAAGAGACCCACAGGGATGATGGAAGTCCAACTCCTGGCCCTACATGGGACTACTCCAATAATCACACCATGTGCATAAGAGCATTGTCGAAACACTTCCTGAGCTCTGGGATGGTTCTGTGACCACTTCCCTGGGGGGGCCTTCTGGATGAAAAATCTTAAACAAATACTGAATCTAGATCTCCCTGATACAGCTTCATGCCATTCACTCAGATCCTGTCAACGGTCACCAGAGAGATGAGATCAATGCCTGCCCCTCCTTTTCCTCTTGTGAGGAAGTTGTAGACTGCAGTAAGGTTTTCCCTCAGTGTCTTCTTCTCCAGGCTGAACAAGCTGAGGGATCTCAGTCACTTTTGATATGGCTTCCTGTCTGTGCCCTTCACCATCTTCAAATCCCTCCTTTGGATGTTTTCTAATAGCTTTACATCCTTCTTGTATTGTGGCACCCAAAACTGCACACAGGACTCGAGGGGAGGTCGCACCAGTGCGGAGTAAAGCAGGACAACCACCTCCCTCAACCAGCAGGCAGTGCAGTGCTTCAAGCACCTCAAGACATGCCTGGCTCTCTTCATAAACAACTTGGATGCAGGACTGGAAGGGATGCTAAGCAAGTTTGCAGATGATACAAAACTGGGAGGAGCTGTTGACTCCCTCAAATCCAGGGAAACCCTACAGAGAGAAATTAAAGGGCTGGGCAATCACCAGCTGTATGAAATTTAACAAGGGCAAGTTTCAGAGACTGCACTGGAAATGGGACAACCCTTGATCTATGGACAGACCAGGAATGAGAGCAGGAAAGCAGCACTGGGGGATGGGACCTGAGGGTTCTGGTCAATGGCAAGTTGAATGTGAGTCAGCAGTGCCCTGGCAGCCAGGAGGCCAACTATTTAAACTATAACTTTTCAGTCTTTTAAACAGGAGTCTGAGATCTGCTTCAGACTACTTTTTCACTTTCTCTAGGAGAATAACTTATATCCTAATGGTGCTTTCCCATGTGAGAATATTGGTTGAGGTGAATTCTATGAATCAGTTCTCATTAATACAAGTACATCACTTTGACTATTTTTCAGACTATAGTAATACATAATTTCTGACAAAATGAATGAGTTTTGAATTTTCTAGTGACTATTTGTCAGAGAATAGCATAAGAAAAGAAAATGAAATAATTATAGTGCTTCATCTTTTATTAATGACTGTAAACAACATTATAATTGAAAACAACATTCAGAATAAATACTAGAAAGGGGCTGCATGAAAAAAAAAAGTAGGTCTGTTATGTAAGAATTCTCTAAAAGAATTTTGAACAATCATGAAATATTTCTTATACTTCATGCATTTGAAAGAACTTTGAGTAGTTCTAGGAATTAATGAAGAGCAAGAATCAAGACATGCACTTCAAAGATTGAATTGTACTCTGGTTTGTAAGGAAGCGGTAAGAGTAGATCTTGCCTATAATACAGATGACAACCCCAGGGTAGATAGTTGAACACATCCTAAAAACTGCTGTAGACCTTCTCCTTGTGAATATTCTTACTAAAAACAAGGCCAGTGAGTGTGTGGGCTGGCAGACAGATTTTTCTTTTCATACCCTAACAGAGCCCCCATCAGGTCTGAATAGTAAATGTGGTTCTATTTCTCTCTGTTTCTTTCTGACCCATGGTTCAAGAAGGGACTTTTGCATTCAGTTCTCAACTTGGCCATATCAGCTCTATCTTCAGGTACCAGGGCAGCAATGGATCCCTGTGTCCTTTTGTCCCTTTTAGCTTGTGTTCATTATGTGGTTGAGTCCACTTCTTTTCATTTATCTCAGTCATGTTTTACAATTCAAAATGTTTGCTTTTCTCTGCTGCTGCTTGACAATCAAAGATTATTTCCTAAGCTGAGTGAATAATGAAATACTGAGTTGAGAGTTATGGTGATGATACAAGCAAAGTTAGGAGGAGATCTACAGTCATTACAGAATCAGCTTTGATATACTAAGCTTTGTCGTTTACATGGTTCTATTAAATCTGGAAACACATGAATCATTATTTCCTTTAATTTTGGAGGAAGATCTAATGTAAATATGTTATCTTCTTTATACTAAAGAGGCAGTACAGAGGTCAAGTAATTCTTCATCTCCATTAAGTGCATACATGTTCTCATATTTTTCTGAAGTAAAAAGGCATTGTTTTCTTTCACTGTTAAGTGAAAACCTGCTCTAAGCTGTCTTGCGAAGCTGTACTAACTTTGCTGGTAGTTCTAAAAGCCTATCAACACAGGGTTTTGCCAAGAGTAGGCATAGTATGCATAGGGCAGATCCAAATGAGTAAGCAGATCTTGTTTTCAGGAACTTAAAATATCAGAATGGATATAGAAGGGAAGAGTTATCTGACCTTTTTTATGTTTTCTTGGTTAAATTTGTTTACTGACGTATATTTACACTGCATTCAATAGGAAGTATCTCCAAAGTAATTTAATATACAGAAACCCATATAAACTGTAACCAAACATTGTGTTCCATTATGTCTACAAGGGAAAGGTAGTGAGATCCAATTCTGGAGGAGTCACCTTCTATTAGGGTTTCTTTCTATCCTTATTCTGTATGTCAGATGGATCGCTACATTTAATTAAGTAGTAACAATTGAGGTGCAGATTATTTCCTGGGGATTAATGACCAGCTGGACAGAGTTGATAGCCCAAGGTATTGGATAGATTATGCTGCATAGCCTCATGGATTAAGTATGAGCTCTATATTGTCGATGTAGTCACTTTGAATAGTGTAGAAGAAAGCATCACATTGACGATAAAGTCTGTATTTTTAAACTTTCATTCTTTCAGCACCAAGTAGACATATCCAGTTCTTGATCACGCCTTTTTTTCTGAAATAACCTGTGTTTAAAATGACTCTTTTTTCAGCAATATAAGCTACTGTTTTAGTTTCACATTGTCCTGTTGTGGCTAGAAGTGACTAAGGAAGTGACATAGAGGCTTGCAGAGAGAGATTCCATCCTTTTTCAAAACATCCCACAAGCTTTTTGGTGGATAAGTGATTTTCCTAGTTAATTCCGGTTTGCAGGTGGCTTAGGAATAATTTTGTCCTTGTTTTGCACTACAGAATAAATTTAAATTATGTTTTGTAGATGTTATTTCATTTTTTCTCCTCTGCTTTTTTTCATGGCTGTTATTTTCACAAGAATGTTGCATCTTGACTGAAACTATGCACATCTAGATGCCTTTTACTGGCCATCAGTGTTTGAGGGTGAAAATTTATACTGAGTCCTTCCATTTTTGTTCATGTTTCTAGTTTTTCTGGAGTCTAGGAGAGGGATCATTCTGAACATATAAGCTGGAGAGGCAGTGGCAAAATCACTACAAGCTGTTTTGTGCCTCCACATGCTAAAGAAGAGAGAGCACATCTAAGAATGGCCCAAAGACCTGGTTCATACTTTAGGGACCTGATGGAAGATCCACTCCCCTCTTTCCTGTAGATTTCCCTATGGGTTCGTTCCATGAGCTGGGAGTTGGACACTCATTTGTCTTTCCATCTTGAAGTCAGGACACGTTTAAGGGCCTGCACTGAGATGCACACTGGAGCACACTTTCTTTTGCATTTTGTTGTACCCAGCAAAAATTGGCCTTCTGCTATTTGCAGTTGTACCCCAGATTAAACTGATCAGATCTGGGAGTTTCTTCTGGGCTGTTTGTTCTCCATGATGGGCTCATTCATCATCACTTCTCCTGAACCATACTTTCTTACTTATGTCCATAGTTAGGTATTTATTGCTGCTTTAGAGAGGTAATTGAGTTGTCAGGGTCACACATACTGTAGTGCATGTAATTTTGTGTCTGCTTCCTTGGTACAATTAACAGAAATGGGAGATATAATAAAATGTCAGAATGCTGATAAAAACAATTTTTCCATGAATACTTCCCTTTCATTCCTTTTGTATTGCGGTTGTACTGTCAGCATGATGTCTAGGCTCAAAATGCAATATGTAAGAGAAGCACATAAGTTGCTGTCTGTAAATTAATGATTTTCTTCAGTTATTCCTTGATAGAAAATGAAAAATTAATAATGTCCTAAATATGCCATAAAATATTTGCAGCACTTTTTCCAACTTGAAAAAAGGAATATGGTATGTAGTAGTTCTTGTCAGCTGGTGTCTGTCCTGATCTCAATTATGTTATAGTGGTAGCAATGGTGCAGAGGCCTTAGATGGTCCAAGGTAGGATCAGCTTTGACTCCAGATCTTCCTCTTGCCAATATGCCTGGGACACTTCACATCCATGGGGCTCTGGAGTCACTGCTGTGGCCTTCTGCCAGCACATTGCCATGGAACAGGGAGTGCCTCATGCCCCATGACTCTCAGTCTCTGAGCCCCCAAGAGCAGTTGAGACTACCCATTCTCAGGGCATAAGGCCATTTATCTTTTATTGTGCTTTCTGTAAAAAAGCACACTTGAGCCTATGTTACATCTGAGAAATTGGCTGCAAAGTGCAGGCTTCTGAATTGTGCAAACCTGAGAGCCTCCATCTTGCCGCGCAGTAGGTATTGAATTGCAGACTGCCAGAGCTGAAAACAAAATACTGCTGGAGTGAATCAGTCAGATCTGATACTGCATACAGACCAATGTTTAGTAGAAAATTTCATTAAAGAAAACACTTAAAAAATGACAGGAAAAGGCTTTATGTGCCTTAATGATTTTCCCCTGTGCTGGTTTTTTTTTTTGTTTTTTTTTTTTTCACATACAGAATATGAGCCACTTTTTTTTTCTTTAATACATGGTAATTTAATTAACCAAAATCTTAATTTTAGTTTATTAAGTGCATACCTGTTGGGGAAAACCACATTTTAAAAATTATTTCTGGTTTCTATATTAAATAAACATTGGACATTGCATTATTTACTTTAATATAGTGATAATTCAAATAAATAAATGAAGTGACTGAGCACATTATTTCTCTGGATAGAAATGGAAGGCAACTTGCTGTACAGAGAATCTGAAGTATGCTCATTCAGGCATTAAGAGAATCTTATGTAATCATATTTCATTCTCTATGTGTAATTTGATTTTCTTTGTAGTTTATACTATATATTTCAATATCCAAAACACATCAGACAAATATCAGATGGATGTATTGGCTAATTAAAACATTCTTCTGTCTGAACATTTGAATATTCAGGCATGTTTTTTGTTTAGCAGTGAATAAATTAAACATAGCATTCTGAAAAGTAAGGTCCAAAGGAATGAAAACTCCTAATTGAAAAACCTGTGAAAGAAAAGAGATGAGGAATCAAAGTGCGTGCCTGAGTGCATAGTAGTTCAGACGAGGATGTGAATATGTGATGAAAAAAAAAGGGAGAGAGTTAAGTTGCATGAACATCTCCAGATCTGCACGTGTCTAATGGACAAAAGTATCTGGAGGGACCAGATTTTCTGGCTGGAAAGAATGACCCCCTAGCAAAGCAGAGGAAGAAATCTAATAATTGGGAAGAAGTAAAACTGAGATAGGAACTTGGTGTACTGGAAATAAAGAAGAGAAATGAACAGTCAAAAGATAGCTGCTCTGCAGCAATTTTTTGATATACTATCTCTAGAAAGCAAGACTGAGATAATAGAGGGGCTGTGATCCAGAAACAGCTAGAAATTGCACAAGATAGGAAACTGTAAGCTACAGACTGCTAGATGATCTCCACCAGCATCTGAGAAAGGCATGACATGCAAGTGGATGTTCCTTCTTGAAAAGAATCAATGCATTTGGCACCAAAGGAGCTAAAAAACATCTACAGACTAGAGTTCATTTTGAGACAGGTAATGCTGTCATCTGCCATAGATCCCTGCCATGGTCTAGGGAAAAAACTCAGAGAAGACAACATTTCAGTGGAACAGCAGTATTGACTGGATGATCATAGAGAGTCAAATTTAATTGAGAGATCAGAGAAAGAAGACTTTTTTCCTTAAAGTTTGGAAAACCCAGCGAACCAATGAAATTTTGCTGCAGAATGAGATCAAACTACAAAGAAATATTTGTGCACAAATAGTAGTCTGTATGTACAATTGGATACACCTAATATACCTCTGTATACTTATTTTCAAGACTTATTCCTGAATTTATTTTTTCCAATTTGTAAATGGGAAGACTGATAAGAAAACAAATCAAACCATGGTTAGAGAAAAATTGCAGCCAGGAGCAATAAGGAAAATCTAGAGAAGCAGAAAGCAAAGAAGTATGTTGAGCAGTTATAAGCTGGTAAAATGGATTGCTTTGCTTTTTTTTTTTAAAGAAAGAAATACTGTGTAGTTACAAGAAAGAAATACTGTGTTGTTGAATAAGAGAAGTATGAGGAGACAGGAGTTCTCATTTCCCATTTTGGTAGGGGAAAGATAGAGTTTTGTAGTGTCTTTAAAACACATCTCAAAATAAAGACCTGTGAATTGAAAAATTAAATAAAACAGAAACTGGAACATTTTTGCAGTCAAAGATGTAGACATTGAGCTTTATTTCTAAAGCAGAAGCTAAAAAAAAGTTTTTAAGTTCTGAGAACTCTGGGCCTGATGGAGGAATCATAGAATCATAGAATATCCTGAGATGGAAGGCGCCCACAAGGATCGTCACGTCTGACTCCTGGCCCTGCACAGAACCATCCCCAAGATGGCACCGTGTGTCTGAGAGCATTGTCCAAATGCTTCTTGAACTCTGTCAGGCTTGGCGTTGTGACCAATTCCCTGGGGAGCCTGTTAGTGCCCAGCCACCCTCTGGATGACCTTTTCCTGATGTCCAGCCTAAACCTTCCCTGGCACAATTTCAGGCCCTTTCCTCGGGCCCTGTCACTGGTCAGCACAGAGAAAAGATCAGTGTCTGCCCCTCCTCTTCCCCTCACGAGGAAGCTGTAGACTGCTGTGAGGTCTCGCCTCAGTCTTCTTCAGGCTGAACAGGACAAGTGACCTCAGCCACTCCTTTTATGGCTTCCACTCTAGGCCCTTCCCAAATCATCCCAAGAAGACTAATGCCACTAGGAGAAGTAATAAGGATTGAAGTCTTGTCAGGGATGAGAAAATGGTAAAAAAATAAAGCATGTTAGACTTTGCAAATTATATGAAGACCAAGAGTCAAGATTTTTCAGCTTTATAAATGAAAACAGAACAAGGAAAGAAATGTAGCAGCTATGCAGTACAGATACATAGAGAGTAGAAATTGTTTATAAGCATCTCAACACTTGAACAGAACATGTTATATTCAGTCAAGAAAAATAATGTTGAGCACTTGGGGAGAGGAGTATGGATATACACTGCTGTGCATAATAATCTTGAGAGAGGTTGAGGTATCACAATCAAGTCAATAGGATTTTGAAAGGACTGATGAAAGAAATTACAGGACCTGTTGGATTGATTTTGAGATCTTATTTAATGTTTTCTTATTGAATGCTATGATGAGTCATACAAATAAGAGTGCCTTAATTTTGCTGATAACCAGAAACTGAGAGGTAGCATTGCTACAAAAGTCACAGCATGTCAAGAAGAGGTGTGCAGCACTAAAGGTTGGTGTGTCAAGGGTGCTGTGAAAGGGTGGGTACACGGAGTCGCTTGCACCCAGCTGAACAGCAGAGCTGGCTGCAGGGAGCAGGGAGAAGATAAAAACTGAAGGTAAAAACTGCCATCATGAGCCATGACAATAATTACAGCAAACATAGACAGATTTGTCTGGGGGAAGATTTCTGGTGAAGATGGATAATGTGCTATGTGCAACGCCGGTCGCAAATAGTGCGATGATCACCTGTGTCTGATCACCTGTATTCGAGTGAGACAAGGTTTGAATGAAACAAGAATAGGGAAGGTCTGTTAGGACAATCATGGGAAGGAACAGGGAGCAAACCATGTCTATTTTTATGTTGACAGCTGTGTCTAACAATGGTGCTTTGATCCAATCCCCAAGAGCAGGGGACATGTTGTGGTTCTTGAGCAACGCAGTGTACCCTGCACGGAAAGTGGCTGAGGTGCTACCACATCTGGGCTGAACCTGACACTTGAGCTCATGGGGCGTGCAGGAAACATCTCAGTTTGTTTAGTCTGCTAAAAAAGAAGGATGAGGGAGGAGATTATTTCACTCATAACTATCTGAGGGAGAAAAACTCTAGAGAGGAAAAAGAGCAATTCAAGTGAAAGGAAAATATTGGTGTAGGGGCAAATGGTTATCAACTGCTGGGGAATGATTTCCAGTCATCAGAACAAGGATGCCTGACCAGCTTCCTTGACCAGCTGGAGTAATGGTGATCAAATTAACTTTACAGATGAAATTGAATACACTGGCTTCTGTGCCTCTGTTTCCTGAAGTTTTGTTGTGCCATCTCTTCCTTTCTGCAAGCAGTGAACTAGTTAAACTGCTGAGTAACTCTAGAAACAGTGCAAACAAGCAGCAGCTGCTCTATTGTTTCCAAATAAATGTATATTTGAATGACCTGGTGAAGGATGAGATTGAAATGATAAAGCAGTTGGATGGTGAACATGTAAAATAGAAAGTGTTACTGTAGACTGTGTAATTTTTTCCACTCCAAAGGTTTCTTAATAAGTATTAAAACTAATCAATGACACATGCCTAAAACTGATCTGATATATTTTATCCCCATGATGAGGACCTCAGGAATGTAGGCATAGGTTTTAAACTAAGGTAGCTTGCCAGCACATGGATTGAATAATCATGACCATTTCATGGAAGGATAATTAACTTTTTGTTCTGTTCCTATTTTAGCTGCTTCTATTATTTTAAATGTATGTCGTCACCCTTGTGTACACAGTGAAACCACTTCCCTGTCTCTGACCTCATTACTACACTAAGTGCTAAGAGAAAACCTTCATAGACAGTCTTTGATTTCTATGATGTAGTCACCAGTGACAGGGGTCCTACGAGAAAGTGTCATTCCCTTCATTCTCTTTACACTTTGGAGAGCAGAATGAAATAATTTAAATCTTCTTTTAAAAAGTCCAGCACTTTAGTTGATAGGTGGACATAAAGAAAAAGCATGTGTGATGTGAGCAAGAAATTTTATTTACAAGGAAAAAAATACATCCAGTACAACCACAGTTGTAAACTGTGTATGGGTTACAATGATTTCCAAACAGAAGTTAATTTCTTTGAGTTACTGTGGCTGCATTGCATAGGCTTGCCCAGCATAAAAAACAGACTATCGTTTTTTCCTGACTCATGTCCCATGTTAGTCAGACAGATTTATTCACGCAATTACATGTTTTCTCCATATATTTTAGCTTGCTGTGCTTTTCATAGGTCTTTAAAATGAATTGGTTATTTTTTCTTAATTATGAAAATGTTATTGCACTAAATGCAATTTAATTAAAATAAGAATTTCTGCCAAAGCGTTTAAATAAATACAGTATTCTTTTACAAGTATGAAAGGAGTTACTATTTGCTGTTTCATTTCCTCACTAATATGCTGGCATGTTTGGTTTGAACCTGAGCTTGTGGAAGTTTATTCTTAACCAAAGCAGTTCCTTTTTCATGTAAGTAGGTTAAATGTGAGTTGTAGAGCCCTAGGGCTCTTTTTGTTCAGTTTTAAAGCCCCCTCAAGTGGGCCTCTTTTAGAAACCTGGAATCATATGTTTGTAAGGTTGATCCAAATTACCATTAGAATAGCTCTTTTCAACTTTTTATTTATACAAAGAATCGTTAAAAATGCACCAAACTGACAAGGTATTAAATCAAACTGAATGAAGACAGTTAATTTTCTTTTTGCTCAACAACTTTTTTTTTTTTGTCTTTTAATGGAAACTCTCAAATTGAAAAAATTGTCTGTACAGTATGCTAAGGTGCCATGCAGTATAATAAATTGCTATTACTGTCAAAAAGGTACATGATAAAGTGCATTTGCACAAAAGGCACATATTAATGTCAATCATTTTTGCATGATTTATATACTAACTGCAGGGTTTTAAGAAGATCAATATTCTTTGTTTTGACAACATTTCAGAGCCTTGTACGTTCCTGACAGTATTAATATTTCTACCATTGTATGATAGAATAATTTTAGTAGTTAGTGAGTGGTCAGTTTGGTGAAAAGTACACGGTAAGAGTGCATTTGAATATATATAACCAGGTAAAAAGCATAATGCATTTTTGAGTAAGATAAAAACGGTAATAATTCTAATTTTAGTGGAATATAATGTCATGTAATTAGTAAAACTTCCTAAAGTGGTGATATTTTCCCATCCCCTTAAATACATCTTCTGTGTATGTATAATAATTACTCCCATTGCAATACTATCAGTATCCCCTAAGACATGATAATAGACAGAATTACAGTAGTTTGACATGTAGTTTTCTGATCTAGTTCTCAGAAGGGCTCAGAAATACTTTTAACATTTTTCTTTATTTTCTTTCTATTCCTCCTTTTCAACTTCTATGTTTTTCTCTTTTTATGTTTGTTTAAACCTCTTGTTTGCCGTCTATGTTTTCCTTAAAGTTCTTTTTTTTTCTTTTTTTTTTTAAGTAGTAGAGTGGCTAAGCAAAAAAAAATATGCTCTTTCTTATCTCCTCTTGTGAAGAATTATTAGCTTTCCCCTCTGCTTGTAAAAACCCATCACTCGTTCCTACTGGTTTAAGAAGGTCTACAGATCCTGGAGAGCTCTCAGAAAGTTGCCTCCACAAAAGAAGAAATCCTGAAGGTATTTTTAGAGACTTCTGAAGAGGTACTGAAGAATTGTGCTTTTACTACAATCTGCTTTCACCATTACTTGCCTGTAAGGGCCTGGTTCAGCTGTCTTTCACATCATATACTTCTAATTTATGCAGGATGTTCAGTATCTATACCACTAAGGTACTAACTTCAAAAACTGATAGCAGTAATTTTCAAGACTTCATGACTTTTAGTCCTACCCTATTTTAAAAATAATTTGAGACACTGTTTGGTAAGCATCTCCAGTACTACAGTTATTTTCTTATCTAAATAACTGAAGTAGAATTGTAGCAGATAACTGCTGTCCAATGATTTGGTCTTCATAACAGCTGCAATAGCTTTGGAAAAGCCAGGTCTGTATTCTGTATTGCATAACCTAACATTCACTCTTAACATTCTGGATAATATGTAAATTTTTAGTAATAATACTAAAAAATTTCTAGTAATAAAACACATTGTAAACGATAGCAAAGGCTATGGAGTTAATTACAGCGAGCAATTATGTGTTTCTCCCTTGAACATTTCCTCCTTTAACAAATAATTGCAAAGTAGATATTATAAATAACAAAATGTACATACACAGGCTTTCATCACAGCCTTGATGGCCTGGCTTAGATTGCCTACCCTATGTGTCCTGATTCCTGAAGGACAAACTCTTTTGTAGTTTGCAGTTTTATGGCAGCACATTAACAGGGAGACTGACAGCTGTATTTTAGGGCTTATCTTCAGCATGCAAGTTCCCCCTAGGCTGGGTCAGAGTGGGTCTCAGTCCCTGTGCTGCAGCAACTGAGCCACAGTGCAGAATAGTGGGAGAGGAACCAGAGAGAGCAAAGGGTGTCTGTACATTTGAGGAAGAGATGATACTCTGGATGCACAACATCAGTTCATGCTCAACAGCAATTTGTGTATTTCATCAGTGACTTGTGAAAGCTACTTCTGCCTCTGGTGGAAACTTCATAGGTGGAGAATTCATAGACAAGAGTAACCACTCATTAAATGTGAGCAAGGTTGCTTTTCAGCCCTGAGAACATATCACAGCTTTTGTGAAGTGTGATGAATATTGTAGATTCCTATGATGAGTCACTCTGTTAGGATGGGGACAGCAAAGGCAGCAGAGTTTGTCTGGAGCATGATGCTGTATAGGAATTCCCATAGGTTGTGCAACTTGTACCTAAACTGTTTGTGGTTGTGCTTAAAAGCCTGATCTCACTCTACCATGTTTTATTGTTTTCTAAGGTTTCATTTCTTAGCTTGGAGTAAGGAAAGTTGTAGGATAATCTCTTCATTTTTCATAGTGAGTTGTATAGGGGTCTGTGTGATACGATGAACTGGTGATGGTAACTCAGGCTTTTAAAATGATTGGGGAAAAAAAGAAAATATGAATACTTTCAATTGGCAGCTAATGCCCTATCTCAAATAATTGGCTTTTATGTTACAAAACTGGAAAAATATAATGAACCATTAAACAACTACATGCCTTTATAATTTTCCTTAAAATTCTGCTCATCAGCTTTCATATGCCTGTGAACAAATGAAAGTTGATGAGGGTATAACACTTAAGTATACTGGATAATATTATTTTTAAACATTTTATCTGATAAGCAAAAATTCACTACATGGTAAAAGTCAATCACTGTAAATATGTCTTGTTAGAGTTAAAATCTCTATCTTACATTTAGTTCATTTATTTAGCTAAAGAAGATTAAAGGTTGAGTTTTAGACATTTTTATGACTGCATTCAGGGAAGTTTCTCTTCTTTCTGTTTGCATTCTGGCAAACAGAGCACTTCTTCAACAGCCCTTTTCACAACCATGCACCTGTTCATTTGTATGGTTAGGAAAAAAAGCTTAAATTAGCACTGAACTATTTGGGAGGGTGTTTTCTTTCTAATTTAAGATTGTTGTCCTACATATAGCAGTCATATCACTTAAATTTTCAAATCAGTTATAGCTGGCAAATTATTTTTCAAGGTTATCTGCTACTGTCTAGTATTGCTTATACCAGCTTATTCAGTAATACCAGAAAGGGCTCTGGTTTTATTGGATTCTGTAAAAAAAGCTTCCTGATCTCATTAGGATTGCTGGGAGCTAAAGCACATCCCTACCTTTCTAGTTAGGCTTGTATCTTCTGTGCTTCAGAAGTTCTATTTAAGTCCTTTGCTGGAAATGGACTTGGTTGGTTTTTTTTCTTCTAATAGAGGAAATGGACTTTGTTGTTTTTTTTCTTCTTCTACTGTATAGTTACAGTATTATCTATCTATCTATCTATCTATCTATCTATCTATCTATCTATCTATCTATCTATCTGTCTATCTAATTTTTATTTGAGTTGCAAGTCTTGACTCTTTTCCTGTAAGCTCGATCATGATTTTATTCTGCAGTAAAACCGGTGCTGATTGATTGGTTAACCAATTGCTTATTTAGCTCGACTTGGCTGATAAGATCAGCTGAATTGAAGACAAATGTCACATGTTCTAGGTACAATACAGTCTAAAAGAACATTTTAAGTTCAGGCTTATTATGTGGGAAACAAAACAGTTCTGGAAAATACCTGCTGGAATCATTGCACTACCACTGAAGTGTAGTCACATTTTGTATGATATTGGTATTGTATAATAATCTCACCTAAAGACACAATTGCAGTCATGCACATTTAAAGCTAACAATTTGCAGCACCAAAGCTGAAATTTGTCTATATTAGTATGGACTGCTTGCTTTATTAAAGTTATTCGCACAAAGGAATCTGATTTCGCCCTTGGATTATGAGTTTTGTTAAGTCATACTTTGACAGTATCAGTTTAACAGTGATGTTTCAGTGGTTTTCTTTGTTGAGTAGAAAATCATATCACAATGTCCTGGTGAATTTAGAAAAATGTATTCTGTATTTCTAAAATGAACAATATGTCTTCAAGTGCAGAAGAAATTCTTTTCCATATTCATATTTATGAAATTCATATTCATATGAAAATTCATATGTATTCACATAATTCAAGCTTGACAAAATACATAGAAGTCCAAGGATCTGCTGTAAGACTTGAAAAGCATCTTCCCCAGAAAACATCAAACTTCCGACTCCATTTTGTCTGCAGTTTACTTCATTTGCAGAAACACTAGTTAGAACAATATTTGAAACCTGCTTGCAGAAGAGGTTGGAAGATTGAGGCCCCAAACAAATCACCTTCAGTTGTTAAAACTTATCACCAACTCATAATCCACTACCCTGCCACCAGGGCAACCATCAATAAAGGACAATGCCTTGAACAAAATGAAAACTGTCACCATTTGAATCATTATTTCATGGACCTCTGGCATTTTCCAGATTTTGCAAATTACAAAGGCCTGATTAGTCTGTATAATTTGAAAGTTAATGTTGGAAAAGGTAAATGTACTCAGATTAGTTTCAAATTACTTGTTCATACTGACTTTTTTTTTTTAAGAGTAAACTTTATCAGAAACTAGCTGCCTGAAGAGATATGCAGGCACAGAAGAAATAAGTCATCAAAGACAAATGCCAATCTGAAGCTGACCAGACCCAAGTCTCCATTATCAGGTTTAAAAGAGGCAGCAGACAATTGGAGAAAAAGTCCTTTGAAATGGAGCCCAGGTTTAGTCCGTCCAGGACCGCATTTAGATTTCCTGCATTTTCTTAAGCGCTCTAATTTGACATACACTTAGAGATGACATGAGGGCATGATTATGTGTAATTCAGCTTCTGTTTTCTTCCTCTGCTTAAGTTTCTAAAAATTTCTCACACTAATTTAATTCTATGTATCCTAAATAGATCCTCACATATTTAGGTAATTAGTGAGTAGTTCTTATGTTTAATTTAATTTGAGGTGTTCTGTTTACATTTGTTGTTTTTTGCCTACGTTTTTGTTTACATGATACTTCACTTGGGGATAGTTTACAGAGCGAAGAAGGATGTTTTTTGCTTGGGAGCAAATTTGGTTTGCTGACAAGAAGAAAGAAATGCAGTGTATTCCCTCCCCTTTCTTGGCATGAGTGTTTATCCATTGCACAAGGTTGTATGTGAAAGCCATTGAAGTATGTGAAAGCAAGCTTCCAGGAGCCATTGTTTTTCCCCATCCTGTTGGAAGGAACCAGGGCTGCCCCATTGTGGGGAAGGAGAGCATAAAAAGTTCCAAGTCTGCCTCTCACTGATTTCTGTCCCAAACTGTAGGAGAGGCAGAAAGGAGCTGCAGTTCTTGAGTAAGCATTTATTTCCTGGGCATCTCACAGCTATGCGCTATGCTTCACACTCAGAAAGGTGCTGAGTTAATTTCTAGCCTTAATTTGAATTCAGTAATCATAAATACCGGCAAATGTTAAATTCATAAAACATACTCGGTGAACTTGAAGAAAAATAATGTCTCTGGTGTGTATTCACATTTTGTAATGAACAGGGGTGGGTGATGTCTGTAGGTCTATTAATTCCTCTTGCTACAATAATTATAGATATTTTTAAAATAGGTTTTTTTTTTTCCTCCATTAAATACATATTAATTCCTTGAAGTGCTAGATCTCTTATGTATGGAGTCACTAAATCTGAAATGCTGGAGAAGACAATTATGTTGGTGAAGTATCATCAGTGCTTTGAAGCCTTTGTAAAGACTCCTGAAAAGTTCAGAATCCTATGCTTGGATTTTATAAGAGCACCTCTCCAGCCTTCTGTGCAGACAAGCTGGCTGCTGCCAGTGGATAGAGATGGGTTTGTTGATTTTTTACATACCACAGCTGGTAACAGTAAAATTTTCATGCTCATACTTAATATATAATATTGTATGTAACTCTTGTCATAGAAAGCAATGTCATGGATGTTATTGGTTTTTGAAATTTAAAGCCATTTATAGTGTTCAATACTAACAGAAAACATGAATTCCATATGTTTTTAGAACAAAATACAGTGTGAGTGAGCAGTTTTCATAATGCCTTTCATTTGCTGTGCACTGTCCAATATTGCTCTTTTTCTTGTGCTACCATTTTTAAAAAAGTATTTTTGGTGTTGTGGTCATGGTGTTTCTTCCACTTTTAGCATGCTTCTCATACTGCCTTTTTTTTACTTCTTTGTTTCTTAGAAATTATTCTCTTCCTTCCCTCCCCCTCTTGAAAATGTTACTGAGGTCTTTTACTGAAACAATAAGTCTTGTCGTGTCCTCCACTTAGCATAAAGGAGTTAATTAACTTTAGTTTTAGGCAATAAAACTTTGTAATAAATATGTTCATCTTATACTTGCCTGAGTTGCACTATGTAAACCAGAGAAACTTTGAAGTCAACAGAAATATTATCTGAGAAAGTTGTAGCTGGGCTTTTGGAGATAATTTGAGACTGAAAACAGCTCATAGTATATCAAAGCAGGAATTATATGAGCTACAACGATAAGATTTCTAGTTGGGAAGACTAAGTGAAATAGAAGGAATATCCTGATATCATTGTATTGGCTTTCAGGAATTCTTGATGATATTGTGCATTTTGGTTTCAGCAGTTAAAAGTCTTCTTTGAGTATATTTATAGACCAAAATTTGTAGTGTTTTTTATATGCTAATGAATTTCAATCTTTTATATGTTCATAAGAAATTTTTATAATTGAGTTAATTACATCTGAGATCATTTATTGCTATTATAATACAGCTATTCGATTAATTATTAAAATAAGCTTTTTTAATAGTTACTTTAAAATAATACTGTCATATCTGTAGAAGTCTTTGTATTTTTGTCAACTTGTTTTTACACTTTTTTCAATACTTTGAAAAAAGTAATCATGATTAATGATCATGGTTAATGTAATCACGATATTACAAATATTCTAATAACCCAATGACTCTGGAAGTAGAGTTATCATTTTGTATAGTCCCATTTCAAAGGAGGATAAAGAAATAATGTCTAAAATAGGAGATATAAGATTTTAAATATTAGACTTGTCCTTTCAGGGTCCTCTGTGTAACTCTCATTAACTCTTAGGAAATATTCAAAAGCAGTGATTGTTGGCTTATTGCAGTTCTTACATCTCAGCCCCAGAACATTTATTACTCCATCTTTGTGAACATCTAGAAGTTCAGACTTGCAGAATTGCTTGTAGTGCACATGAGTGAAGAAGGCTGTATGTTTGGGACCTACATCATGCTCCTAAGGCTCGAGTTAGAGACGTCTCAGAGTAAAAATATCAATTAGGTGACGCTGTATTGTTACAGATTTTATCCTTCATGTAAACCATCATGCTGGGATTTTCTTTCAGTTGGTGGCTGTTGAGTTCCATATCTGAAAACTCCAAAGGTTAATCCACAACTACAAACAATCATGTTCCTTCTCTTATTACTACCTACAGATTGATCCATGTGCTTCATATCATACTGTGGAAGTGCTTGTTCCAACACAGTAATTCATTCTGTAAAGCTGTTTGAGATACATGACACCTAAAGAAAAATGGGCAAAAAATGCCAGTACAAACCAAACTATGTTATAAAGGCTGCATTGCCAGATATAAGAAAACTGAGTTATTGGTCAGTATAAAAGGAATGAAAACAACAGCTAAAATTATGGTTTATATTTTTTCTAGTTAGGACAGGCCAATATATTTTCTTAGACAAACCTGCTGAAGTTCTCCAGGCAGTGCAGTAAGGCTCAAGAGAATTGTTATTTTAGAGTGCGTGCAAACCTATACCAAGTTCTTCATCATTTTTTTGTCCTTTTTGTTAGACTAATGGTGAGAACTTTCAGAAAAAAAGATGCCTTGTTATCTTTATTAATCAAACATATTAAGAAATGAAGAGGAACAGACAATTGCCCCAGTTTATACAGAGATTATGTGACTTAATATTATGGTGTCTATATTTCAGCAGAATTAAAGTTACTCAGTGTCAGAGCATTCTGTGTTTTAATTTAAACACTGGATGAATCCTCTTCAGTCTACAAAGCATTTTTCTTCAAGGCTTTTCTGGTTTCGTTTTTTTTTTCCTTACCGTCAATAGCAGCTATGCATATTCAGCAAGAGAAAAACTTGTAGTATTAAAGTCCTGTTTGGTCTTTATGCAGAAAAATACTGATATTTATATGGAAATATTATATTTGTGCATCCAAATAGATTTATAAATATTCCTTACACACACATTTTTGCAGAAATATCTTACATAATACTCAGTGGAGGAAGCACTAGTAAAATATTCAGTACAGTTAATTGAAAAGGAAAATGTTGATTTTCACCGGGTTGTGTTTTATATGCATTTATGGAATACAAAACATAGAGTTCAGATCATGTAGCAAAGATAGGTAAAAAACATTTTAAGTCCTAGAGTTTCTCTGAAACTTTTTCTAGAGCTGTCCTTTTCTGTCTATTTCAAGTGTTCCATGTAATCATGTAAAACCAAAATTTTATTTTCTGTTATGATGAAATAAAAAGCCAACCAAGATAGAATATCAGCTGTTATGAGCTATATAGCATTTCATTTTAGATTTAAAGAGCTGATATAGATTTTATTTTGAAAGGTTGACATCATTCTTGGAACAGGTTATGGAATGTTCACATCATACAAAAAATATATATAACCTTCAGATTCACTGAGGACTCCCTTTTACCTATATAATATTTTTTGTTATGACTGTATCCACTGGAACTTGGGAAAGTTACAGTAAGTATCACTACAAGTATGGGAAATTCTGAATACCTCTTTGGATTTTGTAAATATTTTCACAATTTACTAGTAAAAGAGGGGTAATTATTGCAAAGCAAGCCAATTGTAAAATATTTTTAAATAAGTGTAAGGTTTAGATTATGTAGCATAAGTTTCTTGATTTAATGAGCTACATCTCGTTTTAGAGTCAGTTGAGTGCACTTTTATGTGTGTGGTCTTGTGTGTGCATGTATGTGTAAAATTGAGGCAGTACAACACAATAATGACATGTTCATGACTAGGCAGATCAGTTGAGAATTTATGACATGACATGAGAGTTTAAATGGGAATCATATTAGAAATACTTTTGGAAGTCTTTTTAAGACTGTTGTACATTACAGAAGTGTACAGAAATATTCAGAAATGCTTCAGTGTGATCTCTACAATGCTGTATAGTTTAAAGATACTGATAAGTGTGTATGTTCCATTGCCTTGTTTTTTTTTTTTTCCCAGTTGGCACCAGAATTTCTTGAATACCCGTCTGCTTTGGTCACTTTAGTCAGATTTTATCTATGCTAGGGTATAATGCCTAATAGAGGGGTTTGTTTTTAAGTCTAAACTATACACATTGTCAATGTCAAGGTGTCCTCTACTCCATGTCAGAAAGGGAAAATACCTTTCTGAGCAGTTCACTGAAGAGAAAATAGTTTTCAGTGAGTAAAACTCACTTTCAATGAAGTGTTTTCATTTGTCATGTTTAGTTTTGCAAACGGAGTGGTATTTGGAGCTTTGTACACATTGGAAAGGTGCTTACATTGATCAACTTCTTAATTACCATTGATTCTCAGTGTGAGTACATAATCTCATGGCACAGCCTGAGTAACAATTGTTAACATGTGACTAATCAATTAATTATTTCAGTATTCATGAAGACAACAGATAAGATTCTCCATTGATAGCTAGCACTGCAGGAGAAATGCAAGTTTTCATAATTTAGTAGTAAGCATTTAATTTTCTTTAGCTGAAATGCATGAAGACATTTGGATTTTCTATGTTCTGTATATAACCATATCAAATACTCCAATCCTCACAGGGAGTCTGTGGTTCAGAGGAAATGTTAAACAGCACCATTTGCTTAGTGTCATCTTTTCACATGTGTATTATCTTCATAATTACACCCCATGTTCAGATATTGCAAATGTTCACAATAGAACTATAGAAAATACTTGATTGACCAAAATGGAAATTTAATCTCACTGCTTGGCTGCTAAATGCATGACCATGGGTAAATCTAGACAAGAACATCAACATATTTCTTCCAGTGGTGTGTGTAGCTTAGGAGGAACTCTGCAATAGACCATAAGTAATTTTCTTGGCCAGCTGCTCCTTGATATGCATTTACAGTAGATGACAAGTACTGCTCAAGAGTGTTGTGGCCACTTTGGTGTTGGCCTCTGCACAGATCTTTTCTGGACATTTCACACATCTGTTTCTACCCAGTAGAATAGGAAAAAGGCCACGTTTGAGGTCTACCTTGAGATGCTACAGTGATCCTGCTGGGTGGTCTGATGCCACGTTAATGGTGTGAGCACAAGCGCTGGCTTTGATATGAGAGCTCATGCTGGCCAGCACTAATGGGGGCAAAAGCCTCTTACTCCCCTGTCAGTTCACAGTACAACTTCCCTTTCATCTGTTAACCTTTCAGTGCTGGTGACCTGGGGATGGCCATGCCTGCCATTTCTTACCAGGTTCTTTGTTCATTTAGGTTTTTTTTGTTAACAAGTTCTGTAATCATGCATTGTGAAAATACTACAATAACATTGCCTGTCATGAAAGAGTTGCTGGGAAATAGGATTTCAGTGAATTACTGAAAAATATTTTTCTGTTTAACATAACAATACCTTCACTTTGTAGTAAAGTGGAGATGCAGGGGAATTATCAGTGCATACAATTTTATCAGCTTACCTACAGCTTGTTTTCCTGAATATGTTTTAAGAAGCTTTGCATTTCTGAAGTTGAAACTTCAACTGTTGTTTAGATTGCCTTGTATCCCCCCCTTTCTTTTAAACGGTTAACTTAAAAAGAAAATCCAAACTAACATGCAACCAACAACACTTCTGGAGAGAATCAGAATTAAGGTTTTTTTTTCCTGAGCTGAATAAAGTGTATTTTGTTGTTTTCACCGGCTAAGGGTTCATTAATTTTCTTGATAAATACTGCACATAATGTGTTCATCTTCAAT
The DNA here is from genome assembly GCA_013397555.1 of Urocynchramus pylzowi. NCBI lineage: Eukaryota > Metazoa > Chordata > Aves > Passeriformes > Fringillidae > Urocynchramus > Urocynchramus pylzowi. Next base: position 2,731,104 of record VZRH01005110.1, read on the forward strand.
TCAATATTTCAGTATGTTAAAGTTTATGATCACATAAACATTTTCTTGTTAAATAGTGCCTGTGTGACTGAGGTCACTAAAACAAGGGTCCAGAGCTCCTTCACAGTTTTGTAAATCTAGAGAATTTTGTTCAAGTCAGTGGAATTGAAGTGGCATGAGATCACAGTGAAGTCCAAGGATACTACTAGTGATCATTATGCTGAATATAGGCTGCAGAACTGGATCCATCTGTGCACAAAAGAGCCATATGCTAAGACTAATACTTGTAAGTGATGGATGGGTTCTGCAGACTTTAACATGTAATAACTAGAACGTACAGAGATGTCAGTGGATGTGGCAGGATATGAGCGGGAGTGGCAGGCATAGCCAGCTGCTCCGTATCCATGCTATATTTGGCCGAGCAGATTTATAGTGCGCTCTCGTTCTCTGGCATGTCTTCATTCACCTTCATCAAACATGAGACACCTTGTTCCTGCCTTTACTCACTGGCTTCCTCTTCCTCCAAAAATGAAAAATTCCTGCAGGTGCCAAAATCCTTTCAAAGGTGATCTCATAGCAAAGAAATAGCTTGTGAGAGTTGATATCCAAGCAAATCTAAGCATTTGCAACAAATTTTGCCCATCACAGTTTCTAATCCTAAAGTAAATTATTTTAGTAGTATTGGAAATTTTAAAATGTAACATCCACAATACATAGGCTACACTCCACTTTAAACAAGGTTCTTTTCTAAGTCATTAAGTAGTAATGTAATATAAATTGAAGCTTTTTTGTAAGATGAAAGCTATTTTGAAGAACCAGCAATGGAAAAAAATACCAGCTATGGAAAAACATTACCAACAAAATATAAGTTGGGTTTTTTTCCCCAAGAATAGTAAATCTGATCTTGAACCACATTTTATTACAATTCAAAGATCAAGTTCCCTGAGATGTTGGAAAAAAAAAAAAGTTTGTTATTTTCTTTTTGTTCTCCTTGTAGTGGATTTATCATGAAAGCTTTTTTAACAAAATACTTTTAGGCCTCCATTTTACATTTTATTTTCTGGGACTTTATATCTGAAATACTTCTAATGCACGATCTTGTAAATTTATTACTTTTTAACAGCATTGTAAAAATTACTGGAATACTTGTATCAGGCAACATTTCTGAAAAATAACTCACACAAATTCCTACAGTAGGAATGCACTTTGCTGCCATAATACATGATTTTGAATTTGCTTTAGAGCTTAACCTGTTGGCAGTTCCAGAACTGGGCAAGAAAAAGGTGTCATCTGTCAGATATTTGTGTTATTCATTCAAAGTATTGCTGCGAGCACTTATATTTGTTTTCTCTATGCTGTCAAGCTGTGATTTCTTTTAGCAATGACACTTTTATCTGTTTATTTTGGAATGCTCGGACTTGAAGTTACTAGTTCTTCAACATTCTCAGTTTCACATTTTACAATAATTTCTGTATCAATGTAGCTGCAGATGTAAAGCTAGTGTTTTTCTCATTCAGATTGTAAATCCAGCAATTCTTTCTAGGCACTATTTTTGTTATCCAGCAACACAGTATGTGTAAATATTAAGTAGAAAAAGGTTGTTATTTAGGGTGATTCAGCCACTGTAAATAAAAATGAGAATATGGTGCAAAAATAGAGTGATACCTTTAATTTCTTCTTGAGTAGTGCATTTGGATGTGGAGTGGGACATGGATGCAAAATGCTGCAAATGGCTCCAACCAGGAGCCGTTCTGGTCTCGTTCCCAGGGATTTGATAATGGGTCTCTTGCTGGCAACTCTGTGCATCAGACTGTCAAATCCAGAACTGGGAAGCATATCCCAGGATTGAACAGGGCAGTGTCTTCAATCTCTATTCATTCCCAGTGGAAGCTAAGCCTTTGTAGAACTCACCCCCATCCCTCCAGTAATGGAGTATACATTTTTAGTCTGCTTTTATCATTCTTCTTCTGGAGACAAAATACTTTGCTTTCTGATTTAACATCTCTCTTCTGTAATTCAGAAATGAAGCTACAGGCTCAAAATAATGGCATTTGGTAGTTACCTCCACTTCATGTTGTTCTTTGAGATTTTGCCTTGTATTTCAGAGATGGCACATGTTTCAAATGTTTTCAAACTGAGGCAATGCCTAAATGGAGACTTGGCTGCCCTTTGCATGGGTAGATGGATGAGTATTGGTTGGTCTTCATTCACTGAGAAGCAGTGAGCTTCCAGATTATTTAGTTAAGGAAATTGTCTGTGTTTTTGTTTCCCAAAAGGGAAAGTTCTCATTTGTGGTCCAGATCCCCTCCAATGTGGTGACAGCAGTATCAATGTAATTAAGGGAAGAGAGATGGTATAACAAGCTCTCCTGGTTTTGGCTGAGATAATTTTCTTCCTAGTAGCTGGTACAGTGCTGTGTTTTGGATGTAGGGTGAGTATAATGTTAATAACATGCTGATGTTTTTGTTGTTGCTGAGCAGTGCTTACCCTGAGTCAAGGACTTTTCAGCTTCTCCTATCATCCCACCAGCAAGGAGGCCAGGGGGGCACAGGAAGCTGGAAGGAAATGCAGCCGGGACAGCTGACCCCACTGAGTAGTGGCACTGTGCATAAATTTTTTGACATTCACAATTTTATTTTCTCTTATTATTTTTTTCCACAGCCATTTCTGTCCTATTAAACTATCTTTATTTCAACCCATTTTATGTACTTTTTTCCCCCATTTCTCTCCCCATCTCTGGGGCAGAGGAGTGAGTGAGCAGCTCTGTTGTGTGTAGGTACCTGCCTTTTAGTCTTACAAAACTTTTGACAGCAATGTACATTGTCCCACTACTCACATGGGTGCCCTGACCTGCCCTTCATCCATTATATTAGCAGAGTTCAAAACTGCTTTTTTTGGCCAAAGTGGAGCACTGAATGAGGATGTAGTAGCCAGGTAACACATGCAACTGCCAAATATGTGGCTGCCACCTTTGCCAAATGTGTGCGATTGGCATAAGCTACTTATATTTTCAAATCTGTTAATTATTGACACTTCTGGCTGCAGTGTTGATGGCTGCAGTCCATCTTTTTTGATGAGCCTTATGTAAAAAGAGTGGTTGTTTGCTTTCTGTACTATAATACTGTGCCATGGTATTTTTAATGTGTTCAACTCACTATTTTTCATATAATCCCTTTGAAATTTGCACCAAAATAGTTAGATCTGTTTTATTTTCCCAACATGCTACTTATATATTTCCTTATGGTATAAAAAAAATTTTGCTAGTGCTGTGCTGTGCTGTGAGCAATTGAGTCATAGAAAATAGAAAAAAAAAAAAGAAAAACTCTTCGTTCTTGTAGGAGACAGTGTTTATTTACAAAATTTATGTGGACTCAGGAAACAAAGGAGGAAGAAGAAGTATAATACTCTCCCAAAACAATGTAGTGTTGTGTAAACTATGGCTTACTCCAACAGGTGTTAGGTCCCATGTTTAGCACAGAAGAAAGGAGGTAGGAATACAGGACTAAGGGCTGGAAATAACACATTGGTCTTCAAAAAGTCACACGATTTCCAGCATGGGCATTTTGGTAAGTGTGTGTTTTGGTAAAATGGGCACTCTTGAATTTTAAACTTGCTCTGATAATTAAAATAATTGTATTTATTCCTGTTTTAGATTTTGTTCTAATGTTAGAGTGGGGTGTTTTTTCCTGTTTTTTTTAATAACATATTTATTTTTCCATTTTAAATGCATTAGCATACTTGTATTCCGCAGTTCATACTTCAAAATAGAAATATGTTTAAAATTAAGTCCAAAATGTCCCACTTTTAACTGGCCCTACTGTTTTGTTATGGGTGTTTTATTGAATCTAAAAGAAATGCAGATCTCTTTCTGCACATCCAGTTTTACTATTCCTTGAGGTGCCTCAGCTAATAAGTGAAAGTGGAGTCAGGTCAGTTGTAGGAACTGGATGGTAAAAGCTCTGTCCTATTACTGAACAAGTTCCAGATGGAGCTTATGGAGCAGCCATTAAGTCTGGAACTGGAGATGCTATAGCCACCATAATAAAAGATTTAGAAATTATCTGGGTAATAATTCTGATAAATGGGCATATGTAACCAAAGGATAGTAAGGTTTCCTTTTGAGTTATCTCAGTCAGTTTTCAGTCTTTCAGGTGAATGCATTCACCTTAGCTATATCATTCAAGGGTGCAATTCATTGATCTGCTTTTATGATTTCTTTACAAAGTGAGAATTTTCTCATTATTCCTTCTGAAATATAGATCTATGATGATGAAGTTTCATGGACCCAGCAAAATTCTTGAGTGTGTCCAGTGCTAGCAATAAATCTCACCCAAGCACAGACTTACCCCATGGACTATCTGATTAAACACTACAGTCTTCATTCCTCACAGCAGTGGCTGCCTGTCACCTCGTTTTTCTGAATGCCTCTATAGACAGGGATGAGTTGTGCCAGATGAAGCATGAAGGCAGAAAACAGCCAACTGAATGACACAAGACACACTTGGATGTCAACTACCAGGAGCACAAGAAACTCTTTTATGAGTCTGTTACATCTTTGATGTAACCCAGAAATCCTTTACTCTTTACAAGAGAAGCCACAGAATAGTCACTGATAATGTATCTTAAAAAGATTTATGCAGGATAATTCCGAAGCAGAGAACTAGAATTATCTTAGTTTCAGGCTGCATCCAGGATAACTTTTTTATAAAATTTGACATTTTAGAACTCTTTTGACTAGTTCTGGTTAGACCATGGGAAAGGCTCTTGCTATACAAAGTGGGGCCTTAGTCATGTTCATGTTAAAGAGTTGATAGCCTAGGGAGCTTTCTACCTAGGGAGCTTTCAGCCCTGAAAGAAATATATTATTTATTGGCTGTCTACCACACATGGTTGCTGTAGATCACAAATTGGCTTTACCATCTTCTTTCAGAGAGATCTAAAATTATGAGATTTTCACAACTACAAGTTATAATTCTACTGCCAAGTATTTGCTGATTCTTTAACAGTGACAAAAACAAACTGCAATGGTCCAACAAATCCAGTAATATCTAGATAATGTGATCTGCAGGTCTCTTACCCTTTTGGATCAGATGCCTTTCTTAAGAAGGTATTATTGATATTATTGAAGTCCAACATCAGAATTTGCTGGTGGTTTTTTTTTTTGTTTGTTTGTTTTTTTGGTTTTTGGTGTTGTTTTTGTTTGTTTGGTTTTTTTCTAAATTTACCTTAAAAAAATAGAAACTGATTTGAGAAGAAGGCTGCCAAAGTTCAGCCATATAAAGGCAGTGGTGAATGGAAAGATAACTTTGAAGAATCTGAGTAATTTTTGATTACTGGGAAGTGGTTCCCCAACTGAAGAGCTTCCTAAAATAGTCTACAAAGTTAAATGCCTTGAAGTACCCAGATCCACACATCTAATTCAAGCAAATAGTGACCTGGATTACTCAAAAGTTGCTAAAATTAACCCCAAAAGAGAGTAAAGAATGGAAGTAAACGTCTCATGATTTTTGCAAATAAACTTCCTTCCTACGCTTGGACATAGTGTTTGTTTAGGTTTAGTCAACATTCAGGCCAAGGTTATATTCCACATACTTCCATATTTCTACCTTTACTTGTTCATGAGTTCATAAAGAATATCACTTCTATCAACAGCAGAACTTAAACAGGCTTTAACACATCTGTGGCCTTTAAAAAAAAATACAGAAAGAAACAAATGTATCACAGAAAAATCTGCTCTGTAGTGTGCTTTCCAGGTAGTGAAAGTTTGAGCATAGGCATATGAAAGTTGCTTAAAATACCTGTGTTTCTGTGTATACACATCGGAGAGTTGTCTGCCTTAAGCCCAATCCCCAGGGATGGCTACGGTTCAATTTACATACAAGTTTGTTTTGGCTCAAAAGGGGCTCTAGAGATGGCACTGCTTAGAAAAAGATTGCTAGAAAGCTGACTATTCTTCCTTTGCTGCCTTTAGCTTATATTCATGTCCTCCCAGATGTCCCCTCTAGCCTTGGGTGGGTAGAAAACCACCAGCAACAACAGTTTGTCCATGCTTCTTTTTTGGGCAGTTTTTAACAATGCTGCTATAATTTATGGAAGCCCCATGAGCAGAGCTGAGGTTTTGATCCATTCTGAATTATGCATGGCTTTTAATTTTTCAGGCTGTCTATCAGCCTGACTAACAGTCTTTCCCAATAAGACTTAGCCTGTTCCAAGCATAATGAAATTTCAAAATCATTAACTTACTGCAAAGTTTTGTCAAAGTACACAGTGATTTTGTGAAGAGGTTTGTTGGTAGGCCTGCAACTACTAAAGAATGCACTGATGAGGGCACAAACATACTTTTAGGTGCCTGAGAATCCACACAGAGCTGAGCTGCCAGAAATCGCGTTTCAGAAGTTCAGAATTGCTGTGACTAAATTTTTTGGGTTTGTACCATGTTCTTTTATAGTAAATTGTTGACATTTACAGAGTGATGACATTTCCTTTTTCATAGTCACATATTCAGGAGAGTATATTTACACAAGAAAAGCAAAATACCGAATCTTTAACAGGTCGCGTGTACTAATATTTTTGACTTTACAAAGAACAAGTTTTACAGCTCAGTCAATACTTAATCATGAACTTTTAAAATTTACAGGGGAGCAAAAATGAAGTAAGGGGTCTGATCTGTGTTTCACTGTTGTTTTTTCACACTAAGGACTTTTCTTTCATGATGAAGTCAGGATCTGATATCTCAGTCACATGGGTTTTGACTACAGGTTACCTAGGAACAGTAGAGCAATTCTAAACATAAGAAAGATGAACTTCGACCTTCTTTGTAGCAGATGGAACATTTTGTGAGCAACTGGTCATGTGTAAATGTTAACTTGTTTGCCTTTCTTAGTAACCAACAAATGAACAACATATGCCTTTATTTTGCAAAGGCTCTTCTTTTTTTTTTTTTTTTCATTTTTTCTTTTTTTTGGGGGGGGTGGTTTGTTGTGTTTTGAGCAGAAAATATTATGTTCTTTAGAACAGAGTAAAATCTGACTGTTTGCTTCTGTATCAAATGCACAGCATGTTTGGAAAATTAACGTTAACAAACATTACTTATATCTGAGTTCATCAATGTTTAATTAAGAGGGCTCTCTACATTTTAGGAAGATATTGTTTGCATATATATTATAAAAGGTTCTCATTTAAATACTGTACAATTAGTTTCCATGAAAAAAAAATGACTTTTGCAGACCCCTACAATGGACAGTTTAAAGAAATAACTACTCTGTGTTTAAATTGTGCTCCTTAGTATTTTAAACAGATGGCAATGGCTTTCCTCTTGATTATAACTTTGAGGCATGCTTTACTAAATGGAATCAGCGGGGTTCATTAAGGTCCCATTTGATGTATCAGTATTATAAAAATACCATGTTAATTATCCTCAAACGTTGCAAGTTACCTCCATTTTCCTGCAATCAGAAGATGAGAGAAACCCTGTGAAGCAAATTAGTCCTAATTGAAAGAGGACTGATTAATATTTAAATAAGGCATTGTGTGAGGGATTCTGCCATGAGAAAAATAGGCTGAACATCTGAATTAATTGCATAGCAGGTTAAATTAAATTTCATATAATGGGTTGGAAGATGAGTTGGCACAGTGCTTTAGCAGGGAGCACAATGGCTGAAATACCAGTCTTTTCTTTCACTCTTGGCTGGATTCCACTGAGGTCCTTGTAGCCCTTACCTCTTTGTTGTCTTTCTTTCAGTACAAACAAAGGTACTAACAGAAAATTGCAACTACATTTCAAAAAATGTTAATCCTTTTTGGGAGACAGCACCTGTCTACATTTGCTCAATTTTTCTTCCACCTTGGCTGCAGAATTGGGAAACATTAGTATCTTTCTCCTTGCCAGATTTAATGAGAATTGATGTCATAAAATGCTAATGGCTGGAATATAGTTAGAACTGTGCTATTAGTGGGTTATCACTGTCTGACATTTTCACTGCACAGGAGCATACATGTGGAGCCTGTTTAAAGTGATTGGGTTACTTAAGGGTCCCTGTTAGGGATATTTAATCCAACATAAATTACTTATGCACTTTGTTAGTGTTCAAAGGAAGAGTGTCACGTTGTACATGTTGGCAGTTTTCCAGTCAAGAGCTGTTAATTACTGTACAGCTAGTGAATACATTTTGTGGCAATGGAAGCCAAAGGGGGGAAAAAACTGTATCTATATTCCATCTAACTGAAAATGAATAGATGGGAGTGCAGGGGAAAAAGTAGACTGAAGTAATTTTCACCCTTAGGAGTTACAGTGCCATTTGTTTTCATTTTGAAAATAAAAACAAATGACAGTATGATTCCCTGAGGGGGAAGTACTTTAGCTATAAAGAATCCCTGCCAAAAACAAGCTATTATCTATTTGTATGCTGATAAGAAAAAAGCATGTTCTTCAAAGCTCTAATTCATCTACATCTCTGCAGAGTTCAAGGTTCACTAAGATACTCTTTGCTTATCGTATTGAATGCACGTGATAACTAGGAAAATGGCTGATAACTATAGTACTCATTTCTTTTTGACATGCAGTTTAGTATAGTCAAATTACTTTATATTCCCACTCTTATATTAACAACTGCTCTTCTTGCCAAGGCTGGTGGGGTTTTAGTGGTGGAGAGACACAGTAAATAACAAGTATCTTTTGATATTATCATGTGGTTCAACTTTGGGAACTAGCCATAAGAAATAACTTTGAAGAGCTAAATGCATTTTTTATTTGGAAGCTCATGGATCATGTAACTTTGCTAGAGGAAAAATGCATAGTTCAGTTAGTAAAGTTACTGTATGGTATACAAATAGAGAGCCTGTTATACCCTTGATCTCTACAAATGGAAATAAGGTTTGAATATGGCCTAAAGTGCTATCTTTATTTCATTTTATTATCTAACTGCAGTGCTACTTATGAAGTTGTCCATATGAAGTTCATAACGAAGATAACTCCATTTTCTGTCTATATTATTGAAATTGCTAAAGGCACAATACATGCATGATTGTAGTTATGTAAACATTCCATTTCTCAAATACATCATTTATGAAGCTACAGGGGGAAAACAGAATATCTTGCTTTTGCATAATAATACATCCTACCAAACTTTTTTTTTAAATGCTAAACCCAAAAGTTTTACTTTCAAGTGTTCTGCTAACATTTTCAGTATGGGCGTTGTGCATTTGACTAAATTTCTCTCTCCTCCTTGGACATCAATAGATCTTGAGTTTGTGATCTCTATGTATGTACTTAAATACTCCAGTATTTAAACCTTCACTCTCACGTTTTCCAGGTGAGGGCTGATACTCAGAGATAGAGAGGTAGATCTGGACATTGATTTGTGTTTTGAGTTTGAGAAAATGCTCAAATCTACAGATTTCTTTTTATATGATGGTTCTAAATGGCTTGGGTTTGTTTGTGTTTGATGCAAATTATTATCACAGTAAATCCTAGATATGTACAAATAAGAACATATCATCATATATGCAGATAGTTTATGTAGTCAGTAGTTGTCACTAGTACCCTTTGCTGTCATTCAACTCTTTTGATATTTTGCAACACCAATGCTTTGTAGTTGGACTTCATAGGCATTGCAGATCCTCAGCCCTTCTTTGCTTGCACCACACCTCTAATAATTGAACTGCTTTGGCTTACTGGTAGGGATTACTCGAGTAAAAATGCTAGATTATATGTTTTGTACCGTGCTTGTCCTACAGGCATGAAGACACTTAAGTAACTACATTTTTCATGAGGAATCCCCAAATTGCCACCCAGACACTTTGCATCTTTAGCATCTGAAAATGCACAGGGAGATGCTCCATTCTTGTCCTATTTGTAGCTACAAAAGCATCTATTTCTGTGAAAAAAAAAATTGTGAAAAAAAAAATTGTTCCTACTTACGGTTGCTCAGGGTTTGCAACCTAGGCATATTTTACCCATTAATTCAATTTTAAGGATAACAAACATATTGCTCGCTGAATGGACAGAGTCCAAGACTCCCTCCTGGTTAACAGCTGTAACCATTAGGAAACAGAACAGAAACTTTTGCATTCAGAAACATGATTTTGGGTGTCATATCCTATTTCACTTTGTACATCATAACTTCTGTTTTGGAAAGCTTTACTGTAGGGTATGATACCAAAAGCCGGCATCGCCACACCATTAATTTAAATATACTCAGAAGAAAAAAATGGATGCCTGACCACAGGTGTGACCTGTAGACAGGACTTCAAATAATTTTAATTTCTGGTTAATCTATTAAAATGTTGGGTTTTTTTCTGAATTTCATCCTTGCATTCCTGACTTTCATAATTTTAGGGACTGAATAGGCTACTCAGTTGAAACTTGAGGTTTCACTGTGGGACCTCATCCTGGGTTTGGCTGGGATGGAGTTCATTTTCTTCCTAGCAGCTGGCACAGTGCTGTGTTTTGGATTCAGTGTGTGAATAATCTTGATAACACACTGATGTTTAGGTGTTGCTAAGCAGTGCTTACTCTAAGTCAAGGATTTTTCAGGTTCCCATGCTCTGCCACTGAGCAGGTGCACAAGAAGGGAGAGACAACATCCAGGACAGCCAACCCAAACTGGCCAAAGAGATGTTCCATACCATAGGATTTAATCCCCTGTATATAAACTGGGGGGGTGGGTTGGGCATTGGCCAGCAGATGGTGAAAAAGTGTATTGGGCACCATTTGTTTTTCTTGAGTTTTATCCATCTCTTTTTATTATCTCTCTTTTCATTAAAATTATTGTTAGTAGTAGTAGTAGTATATTTTACTTTGTTTCAATTATTGAACTGTTCTTATCTCAAACCACAGGTTCTACCATTTCCAACTCTCCTCCCCATTCTGCTGGGGGGGAAGGGGGAGTGAACAAGTAGCTGGCTGGCACTTAGGTGCCAGCTGGATTTAAACTACAACAGACCTGTATACCCATCTTTTTCAATACTCAGTTACATTTCCTAAGCATAAATTTGAGAAGATTAAAGCTTAAAATAGATGAATTTAAAAAAGAATAATTAAATTATGCATTTTTATTAAAAGCAGATTTTTTGTTATATAGTTTCAATTTCCTTATTAAATTTAATCTTTGCAAACAAAATAAAATATTCTAATTAAATAAACATGACAATGTTCAATATCTTTACTAGTTAAAAAAAATCATATGAATCACTCTTCCAAATCATTGATACAGATTATTTTCCTGGCTCTGAAAATTGAATAATGTTTTATACTCATGCCATTAGTTAATTTGATTATCAAAATATTTTTTCCTAAACAAAGAACTGGAACATGAGTCTTGCTTCTTTAAATACAAAATTAATAGCAATTGTTATTATCTCAAAAACAAATACTTATTTTACAGGATTTATTGATATTTTTTCTCATATCAATAGTTACATAGTAGCAAATTATGTGCTTTGGTTTTATAGTTCTTTCAAATGATCTTTTATTTCAGGTCAGGATTTTTGGTACAGTGAAATGCTTTAAGTGAATAGCAGTTTTTCCTTAAAGCCTGTCTTGCTGACCTGTGCCTAATAATTTTCAGTTTAAGGAATTTTGTTAAGGTGGGCTTCATATGCCAGTTTTGCTTGTCCAAGGCCTCTGTCTTATGTACATTTTCATGTGGCTCTCAGAGCTGTCTCTGGCAAGGAGGAAGCACTAGGCATGGTGGTAGCCAGGTTGCATTTGGACCTTGGATGTGAATAAGCTGTTTGAAACTTTGGCAAGACCCAGCTGAACCTGAAGGGATGAAGGGTTCTGCAGCTTTCTTTCCCTATTGTACATGTAACAGGTGCATATAGACAGATTAGGCAGAACCTGTGACATCCAGGAAAGTGTTTTCCTATTTAGGCTACTTCTGTTCTTTCAGAATGGGAGAGCAAAAATGAACTCCTCCTTGAGTTCCAGTGACAAGACAGGATGCTTTTAATTGTTGATTCTGTGTAACTGACTAGTGTAGTAAGCTCAGATCTCTTGTCTAATAAAAAAGGCCATTAATGACTGTGTGCTACTAAACCAATAAGGAATGGCAGCTTAGCAGTCTTTTTTTCTCATACAAAAATAGTGTTTGGCTTAATCCAGGAAAAAAAGTGAAGTGATGCAATGTGTTAAGCAGAGGGACTTATTGATTGTTGACTTTTTAGAACTGCACATGAATTGTCAGATAAGCTGTTCTCTTTATGAAACTTAAGAACCTCTGTTTGTATTCAGAGATGGAGTACTACACATCTGGGTATTATCAGAAAATAAATAAATACCTAAACTCTCATTGTTAGACTTAATTGTGTAGACATTTTCTCAATGGCATTTTCTGTATTTTAAAACCTATGTAAGTATCATTTCAGATACTTGATTCATTATGTTCCAGCTCTCTGAACATTTTTTCTCAGATTTTTTAAGCAACAAAGTGGAAACCTAGTCAAGGAAAATCTGAGGAAAGACCATGCAATATCAAGATAAGGGTGTGGGTCTACTTGTGTGTTTCAGTATCTGGAAATTAATAGATCATCATGTCTCAAAAGGAATCATTAGAAAGAAGTGCTGCTTTGACTGGGAGCAGGTGGACTGGGTTTCTGTAGAATTAAACAATGCTTTTTAAATTACCCCTAAATTTCAAGGTTAAATAAAGCTAAGAGTCAAAGCAAACATTTCCTGCTGGACTAAAATGAGCTGCACAATCCTTGACATGTTTTTCCTGCCAACAAAATAAACCCAAGGGGTATGTAGCACAGTCCTTAACTATGATCAGGCTATTGATCCTCAAAATCTCATATCTCACTATATTTTTTCTTCCACAGTTGACAATTACATCATTAAAATAGTATCTAAAGTTGATTTAAGGATAACATGTCAGTTAGACAATGAAATGTTAATATCTCATATTTCAAGAATACATATAGAATTCTTTTTGCCAAGGATGCTTGGATGTCCTGATGGCATTCAATCTTTTTCATGGATGATAGCACATCAAATTATAAAAAGATTTTATATCTGCATTTTTAATCCCTGAAAACATGAAATCAGCTAAATATGTATGTTACATGAATCTTAAAGAGTATTTACATTGTTGTGATTAGTGCATTTTAGAAGTGTTACTATGCAGCTTAAAATAAATTAACAATCTGCTCAAAAAAATTTGGTATGTAGATCAGATGCTTCAATCTGCCATTCATATTGTATCTATATCCATATATACACACATTTATTTACATGTAGGCTTACATACCTTCAGCAACTTTTTTGCTTTCAGAATTTGGGCTATAATTTGTCAAACTGTTTCTACTTTTTTTTTTTTTTAATTTCATAGTATCTTTTTATAGTGCTTTAATACTAGCACTATCTTTACAAACTTCAGTTTTGAAGGGTCTTCTGCCAAATGTGTGAATCTCTCTCTCTGCAGGTTGTCCATGTTTGTTTCTGAGAAGCTCCAAATTGGTAGGAATCAACTTGAAAGTGTGTAGTAGCTGTCAAATTCTCAGAAGAGGCTGCACATGATCTTATAACTGATTTAGCTTGCACTGGGAGCCAAAGTAACACAACATAATTGGTAGTTCCACCCATTCATGTTTGATGGCTAGGAACTGGATCCTCAAAGGAACTGGCATCTCAACTGGGAGAGTCTAAACACTTCTGACTCCCAGAGCTGCTTGTGTTCTGGGACTGGTCCCAACTCCATCTCAGAGCTGTGACACACAACCACTGTCCTTTTCCCCATCCAGGTTCAGCAAGTGAGGGAGAGAAGGGATACTCACAGGGATCACTGGGCTGCCCTGGAGAAGATCCCTGGAGAAGAGGTGGCTGCAGACATGTCACTGCTCGCTGCCTTTGTGAAGGAAAACTGAGCTGGAATGTGTCTCTTAATGAGCTCCATCTAGGCTGTATGGCATGTGACAGCCCTCCAGCCTAATTCTGGGCTAGCTCTGCTAAAACCAGTGAAGTTACAGGTGGAGGTTCAGGCTTCACCTACACTTTTCATGATGAGTCGCTGAGTCCTGATTGTATTTGCTCTTACAGACATAATTTGAAATGGCAAAAGGAAACCAGACAGTTCATAGACAAATCAGGAAAACTTTACTAATTCCTGTCTGCTGTTGTGGTTTAACCCCAGCTATCAACCAAGCCCCACACAGCCACTTGCTCACTTCCCCACCAGCAAGATTGGAGAGAGAATCAGAATGGTAAAAGCTAGACAACTTGTGGGTTGAGATGAAGACAGTTTAATGGGGAAAGCAAAGGCCATACATACAAGCCAAGGAAAACAAGGAATTAACTCACTTCTTCCCATGGGCAGGCAGGTGTTTATCTCTAGGAGAGCAGGGCCCCATCACATATAACAATTACTTGGGAAAATGCCATCACTCCAAACATCACCCTTTGCTGTTCTTCTCCCAGCTTTGTATGCTGAATATGATGCCTTATGGTGTGGAATATCCCTTTGGTCAGTTGGGGTCACCTCTCCCAGCTGTGTCTACTCCCAACCTCCCATGCACCTCCAGCCTCCTAACCAGTGTGACAGCAGGAGAAGCAGAAATGGCCTTGACTCTGTGTAAGCCCTGCTCAGCAACAACAAAAGCATCTCTACGTTATCAACTCTGTGTTCAGCACAAATCCAAAACACAGTCCCCCACCAGACACTGTGGAGAAAATCAACTCTATCCCAGTCAAAACCAGGTGTCTGTTAGTTTTGGGTAATGGTTTATGAGCTGTGATAATTTTCTGAGGCATCAAAAAATCAAACGTTATCCATAATGAGTCTCAGCCTATGTTGAAACAAAGTAGTAATCTATAGCAATTTATTTTGGTGTCTGATGCATCTGAGGCTCTCCTATCTTAAAAGGCATGTGGTTTGGGTATGCAGGAGATGGTCTAACTGAAACTTAGTAGATTGTGGATGATTTATTGTGTGACAATCACTATAGGCACACTATTTGAGGCTTGCATCCTACAAAGTGCAGGAAAAGAAAATGGTAGAGAGGGCCAAGGACCCAGCAGACTGTCCTTTGTGGTGTGTTGACAGGTGGATGGTGGGCCTGCAGTAAGCAGCTGTGTCTGGAGAAGGAGTGTGGTACAGGAACCAGGTGTGAGTTCATTCCATGCTTCTGTGGAGCATACACCACCACTTTAAAATCCTTTTCCCTGGCAGGTGTTTGTCCCCATCAGGTTTGAACAGAACCTCCCTGACTAGAGTAAGCTAAGTCTTTATTAACATGTAAATATTTGCCTTTTTGTTAATGCATATCTGGAGACTGGACTGTCTTCCAAATAAAAACAATGTAGGAGCAGAGCAGAAATTCTGCTACTCTTGTGCACCACAGAGAAATGTCTAAAATATTCAGCAAAGCATTTTCTTTGTTAAATCAAAGTGCACAGTGTTGACCCTTTGTAAGAACACTGTTATGCATTTTTAATGGGAATGTTGTGAGGAGTTGAGAAGCTGCATAATGAATTTCTTGAATTTCACTATGTGTTTGTTCTAGTTTGTGCCCTCACAGTCAAAAGAGGGGAATCACATACCTTGAAAATAATGTTCATAAGTAGTCAGAAGCTCCAGTATGCATACTGTATTCTAATTATACCTTGTATATTAGCATTTAATTTCTGCTAAAGGGCTCACTCAGAATGAGCCATAGATTTTTATGGTGAAAACTTGTTCTGATCACTAACATAAATTTAAACACCTCAGCAAAGAACATTAAGATTTGCAATATCACAATAAATAAAGAAAAGATAATTTTAAGTTGTCATGTAGCTAGGTTAAATATAATGTTCATTTCCCATTCAGTATTTTTGTATCTTCTCCAAATAAGTAATTTATGCTACTTTTTTTTTTTT